>JANHAO010002538.1:0-28595 GCA_026873985.1 Saraca asoca
TAGGGGAGTTTCCTTAACCTAAGGGGAGAAGAAATTTTTGAAATTTCACAGCCCTTGCTGCCCCTATGGCCTAGGAAACCCAACAACACACACACACACATATATATATATATATATATATATATATAAAGACCTAATATATGACAATATGAACTTCAAAAACAGAACATGGAGATTCTTGAACATCATAGGTGGATGTAGACTTCTTTAGAGACATAAAGGATATAAGATAGGATTTTTTAATGGGATAGACAAATTTATTCATTTTACAAAAACGCAGTCAATTTATTTACATGACGGTTGGATAAGATGTTAATTCTCCAAGCATGAATGTAAAAAATATTTACTTCTTGATAAAGTTAAGGTGGATTTGTACAAATTTGGGTTCAAATATGATTCTTGGTGATGGATTGATCATGATGAGAAGAGACTTATAGAAAAAGGAGAGTTTTCAAGTAGTGTGACATAGAATTTTCATGAATCAAATAATAGGTAAGAAAATATTGTGTTGGATGCGATTGGTCACATGTTGCAAATTACATAGAATGCAATGTGGAAGAGCCTCAAAATATGGATGCACAAAATGTGATATGTTAGAAGCTGTATATTGACCATTATTGACAAGTTATGGTAACCATTCAGAGTTGTCTTTAACAGTAAGGATGTTAAGCATAAAATCTAACTTCAACTTAGCACAAAATTCCTTGGATCAAATTATGCAATTTATGATAAAATCACATCCACTTGATAATATTGTTCCTCCTATTTTTTATGAAATAAGGAAGTTAATGAAGAAGTTAAGATTGAGACATAGGAAAATAAACTATTGTATGAAAAGGTGTATATTATTCTACAAGGAGGCTAAATCTGAAAGAAAATGAAGAATTTGTGGTTTGCCTTGGTATAAGGAATGAAGGCAAGATGAAATAGCAAAGGAGTTACATTCAAGAGAATGCATTATGTACCATTAATTCATAGGTTGCAAAGGTTGTATACTTTGATGAAGTCGGTTCCTCATGTGAGATTGCATTATGAGAATCAAAGGGAGGTAGGCATTTTATATCATCCTTTGGATGGAGAAGCTTGGAAAAATTTGACCAAATTATCCAGAGTTTGTAGTTGATCCTTATAATGAAAGATATGGGTTATACTCTAATGGATTTACCTCATCTAGTCATAATGTTGCACTGTATTCATGTTAACCCGTAATAATTGCTTCGTGCAATTTGCCTCTGGATATGTGTATGATAACTCCATACATGTTCTTAACCTTGATCATCCTAGGTATAGAAAATCCTAAGAGCAAAATTGATGTGTTCATATAGCCATTAATAGATGAATTACTCATTTTATGGAATGATGTTGTTTTAACATATTACATTTCAATGAAGCAAACTTTCAAATGAAGGTGGCATGAATGTGGACTCCAAGATTCTGTATGGAGGGCTTGAACTAAATTAAGTCAATTTTTTAAGGAATTGTGCTCAATGATGCTTAGAAAAGAAGCATTGCTTTGAATGAAACAAATATTTCCCTTGTAATATGTAAGCTTGAAAGGGTTTTCCCACAAGGTTTTTTCGACTTAGTGGAGCATTTGCCTATTTATTTGTTATTTAAAGTGGTTAGTAGGAATGATTACTGGGGTAACAATGCAACCCTAGGGCCTATTCTTTCCATTTTAAGCTTCCAGGACATCCCTCTGGCTTTTCCCAAAAGCAATATTTAGATCATAACAGATTGAAAGTTGTCATAATTCACATGCTATAGTACTACTTTAGTCTTGATATGCAATACAAAAGCATAAGAGTTAATAGGAATGATGACTAGGGTAACAATGCAACCCTAGAGCCTTCTTTCCATCTTAATCTTCTAGAACATCCTTTTGGCTTTTGTTAAAAGCAATATTTAGATGACAACAAATTGAAAGCTATAATTATTCATATGATATTAAATTGTGAAGAAGTTTAGCCATATGAAGAGTGAGTGGTTTAATCTTAATAAATCTTTCCATATTTTTAAATTTTATTAACTCAAATTTAGAATACTAATTACCTAATAAACTTGTTGTTTGTCATAGTATGTTTGTCCATTGGTTAAAGACTATGAATTCAAATATCTAAGATGTAAACATTAAAGCAATGATAAATGCTCAATTCATATCCTGGTTTCAATCTTTTGTAAGTATAAACAATAACTATTGGTCCTATTTGACATTGGTTGTAGTTGTATGATTAAATTTTGATGCCAAGTTGTATTAGTCTTAGGTTCACAATCCTTCAAATGATGTACGCATTCAATATCTCTTGACTTGGCTTGAGGTCTTTTGAGGTTAGTTAAAGCATGGCCAATTTATTTTTTCAAAAGGCTTAAGTTTCACACACACCAATAGAGTCAAGAAAAAAACAATTAACAGTGGTGTATGTGTGAAAGGCATAGGGAATTTCACAACAGGGAATATGACTTCTATAGCTTTCTTAAAGAAATTGTGTAGCTTGAGTAGAGGTACAAACGAATCGGGCCAAGCTGAACATCTGCTTGTTTGATCTCAAGCTTGACACTAATAAATGAGTTCAAGTTCAAGCTCAACTTGTTCACGAGCCTCAATGAGATTTTTTGCTATAATTTTTCATTAAGGGTAAATATTCAAGCTCCAGTTCTAACTTTAGCTTAGACTATACACAAGTCTGAATAAGCTTAAATAATCGTAAACGAGCTTCTGCATATTATACAATATCAAACACCATAGTTTTATATTATTATATAATATATATGTATTATATTATTTATATAACATAAAAAGGAAAATATATATTTTTCTTATTAGGCTTGTTTAGGCTTTAAGCAATTCAAGCCAAATACTATGAAGCTCAAGATTGGCTTGTTCACTATTTGAGTTCGGCTCATTTAAGCTTAACTCATTTAAAATCAATATTGATTTAAGCTTTTTGCGAACCAATCTTGAGCTATTCATGAAGAGCTCAACTCGTTTGCACCCCTAGGGTGGTACTTTTCTATTGTAAGTGGTTTGATCCTATGTTAGGACATGGCATGAGGGTGACTCCTTAACATGGCATAGTTAAAATCAAACACACAAGATGATATGCTAAATATGACCCTTTCATCACTGCACAAAAAGCAACATAAAGACATTATGCACCATACCCACGAAACAAAAAGATTTAAGCAAGGATGGTCAATTGTTAGAAAAACCAAGCCTTGCGGAATGATGGAGGATACACACACAGTAGAACTTGCTTACTAGGATGAACATATGTCTTATGTGAATTCATTAATCGAGGTTGATGACTTAATTGTTAGCTTGCACAATGAAAATGGTGGAATCAATGAGGTTGATGGGCCAACACTACTACAACAAAAAGGGATGTTGATGAAAACAAAGAAGAGGATGAAGATGTTAATGTAAAGGAGGAGTTTAACAAATGGTATTAATTTTCACAATGATTGGTATATATAATGTATGCAAGTTTTATCATTTTGTAATTGATCTACGATATGTGTTACATGTTTGTTACTTGCATTAGTACTTATTAACTTCTTATTCATTTAATATATGATTATTTTAAACTTATGTCACCTGTGATTAATTGTAGATGGCAGGTGAAGTAGAGGGTGGCAATCTTAGGAATGCACTACCCCAGATACCTCTTAAAGCCAAGTTTAAGTTCATGCATAACAAAAGAAAGAGGGCTACTCAGTCCCATGTAAGTAATCTCTCTCAACTTGCCTATCTTTTAACCTAATTTTATTGTGCATTTAGTGATAAAAATGTTACATTCATAATCAAATAATTAATTGTTTCAAATTGTTTGCAAGAGAACTTCAAGAAGAGGAAGGAAGACTTGACACAGGCTTGGATGCATAAGGTGGTTAAGGGATTCTAGAGTATTGTTGGTGATGTCGACCAATCTTCTAATCTTCATTTGTAGACGGTTGGGGTTTCTATGGGGATGGTTGTATCAGCTGTTGGGGCTTACTCTAACTTCGAGCCAACTTCTTAGTTTGAGGTGCTACTATGCATTGTCACTAACCTCCACCAGTAGGTGTAGGAGCTTGCATCCTAGCATTGATAGATGTTTTAAACTCAGTGGCAATATATTATAATGCAAAGCCAACAATCACCTTGTCTTTCCTATGGATACCAGTGGCATTGTCATCATAGTCAGGTCCTACGTGGTCACTATAGGCCCAACCTGGTGGATGCCTTGGTCAGTTGCCCAGCTTCCCCACCCTTAATCTCACCACAAGGTAAGCGTTAACAAGATGTAATGAGAAGGTTTTTTTTACCTCTAGTTTTGGGATTAGAGTGATATATTTTGTGTTTGATATTTGAAAAATATGTTTCATACATTATTTAATTTGAATAAAAAATTTCATGAATTATTTGATTTATTTTATATATTTATGTTTCATTATTTAGATATCTAAATATTTATTTTTTATTTAATATCATTTTATTAGAACATAGAAATAAAAAAATAAAAAAATCTAAATTTCCAATGAATTTTTAATGAAATATTTGAAAAAAAAATTATTTTCTCTTTATGATGAATTTTCTAAAAACTTTCTAAGATGTTTTTAATGAAATTTAAAAAAATTATTTTTTTAAATCCATATGTTATAATATGCATTGACAAATATTTTCAATAGAATGATCCATTGAAAAATAATTTCCAACGCTTGTTTATGCATAGAAGAAAATCCATTAGAAATAATAGTAAGATTTCTTGTAGTGATTTGCAAATATATATATATATATATATATAGAAGCTTACAAATATTATAAAATAAAAAATTGATATTGCAAATACATATACATATTAGAACAATAAACAAAATAGGTAAAAAATTCATCATAAATAATAACAAGATTTCTTGTAGAAAGTCATGTAGAAAACATAAGGAAGGATTTTTCACACTATTTAATAAGTATGATTGAGTTATATTCTCATTCTTAAACAATAGCAAATTATGCATCAAGTGAGAGCATTATTTTTATATGAGACTGAAAGGACTGAATCGTAATTATCAGATCTTTGTACCGATGATTGAGATTAAAACATAAAATCATTTGACTTTTTTAAGTAATGATGTGACCTTGAGTTAAGTTTAAATCTTGGTCGTCAATTTAAAGATCTGATAGTCTATATTCACTTCTCTTACTCTCATATAATACTCTTATTTGATATATATATATATATATATATACAAAGCTAACAGGCTAATCCATTAACCCAATAGGTCAATACTTATTAGTTCTAGGCTTTTGTTAAATTGGGTTATTTTGAGTCAATCCCTTACCAAGTCAAGCCATTATTCTCATTTTTTATATCAATCCTAGGCTAGGTAAAATTATACTAGTTCTAGGCTAATCCGTTAGATCCAATCCATTTTGACATATCTAATATTAACACAAAATTGGAACTGACTTTATATACAATTTTTACTCATTGGATTAATCCTGTAAGATTAGATTAGCTTGATTTGATAGGTTTAATTGATATCTAGGTTTTGGCCTTCAAAGATTAACCAAAAGTAATTTTTGAATCCATAAAACCAATTCTATAACAATCAAGAATTTCATCCATACAAAAGGAAGTATGCAAGTCTTGATCTTCTACACTAAATCACCCTATTTCCTTGCAAGAGCTCATCAAGAATAAATAGTAATTAACATTAGTAATTGTCTACAATTACTTAAAAAAAGATATTAAAAGAACATATATATATTTTTTGTAAAAATAAAAGTGACTATGCATTAGAGGTGAGCTTGGAATGGTTAAAACCAATTAAGGAATTTTTTTTAATTTGACATCTTTTAACCAATCTAATAAATATTCAATCCTTTTCTAACTGTTTAATCACTCTAATCTACTCTTAATTACAAATCTCAAACTGCAAATTCTTAATTATTTGTAGTTAAGAATAGTTATTCATAGATAACCATTTTTTATCAAATCTATGCTTTTAAGGGATGAAGGATGAACTAGAAAACGATGATAAATAAACCAAAAAAAAAAAAGAGAACCCAAAGATCAAAATCTCAAACACACAAGTAAGCATGTAAAAAAACCTCCCAAATTGAAAATATTGACTCTAGGTTATGAGAACATGTAAATCAAACCCTTAAAAACAACCCTAAATTAAAAGTTTTGTCTTAACATCTTCACTCATTGCCTTATTGTCATAAATTGGGACTTGTAGCCAAATTTAAAAAACAAAGGTGCTAGGATTCAGATGAAACTTGGCACAACAATTAACCATAAAGAGAAGATCATGTGGCACAAATTTGAGAAAAAATGCACATGTATATTATTTTTCCTATATTTTCCCCATTTTGAGGGCATTTATATAATTTTGACCAAGATAACTAGTCTAGTTTGAGTAGATAAGTATATAGTTGTGATCCTTGGATTTTTATCTTCACGTCAATGTATTATGGTGCATTAGAAGAGAAAAGTCTTTATGTCAACTTAGAAAAAGTATGCCTACTTGTATCATTAGGGCTTTGGCTTAGAATAGTCATTAGGAGGAAGTGTCCGGTAACCTGGGATGGGCATTGAGGCATTAGTCTAGGGGATCGAGTGTGTGGCTTCGTGTTTCCTTTACACATTTAGAAGTCTGTAACAAGGCTTTTATATGTGTTGATGGTGGAATATGGTTTTGACCCAAACTCCAGCCAACGGGAGATTCTTTCAGGATCTCAAGTTATTAACTGGTTCGAAGGTAGTAAATAGGCAAAGAAAGCAAAGAAGAGGGGCAGAGCAGCAGGAAAGCACAAAAGTTTTAATATGGTTCGGCCAAATCTAGACAGAACTAGACCCTACATCCACGATAGTGTATTGATTTCGGAATGTTTTTTATAGAGTTTCAGTATACCGGCCTCTCCCCTTTAACGTTCATCTCCTTCATGTATTTATAGAGGAGAAGATGTTAAAATTGTAATTTTACTTGCGGTAAATCTCTTACATCAGGCATTTAATATACAAGATAGGATAGACAGATTAAATCCTATAATTCAACTACTGCAGATTGGCTCCTGCAGGTGGGCCCCGTGTGTCCATTGGGCAGAATGTGGATTAGTCTTCTGTTTGGCAAGCTCCCAGGTCACACATCGCTAGCCAGATCATTCAGTTTAGGGAAGTGCCTGTCTTTGGGATGGCGAGGTCGAGCTTGTTCTATCAGGAATGAATTCGAGCTGAGGAGGTCGCTTTGTGATGCGAATTGGAGGCGTAACTATCTGAGTATTCTTCGAGCTGGATCTTTGTTACGCTTGGGTTGTTCACAGGTCTATTAAGGACGATTCGAATTTCACATATAACAATATGAATGAAAGAAGTATCCCATCTTCAATTAAAATATTGTCTCACAAAATTTATCTACTTTGATTGGATTTATCTACATTTTTTTGAATTGTATGAACACATCTTGTTTACTAATATGAATGACTTGGTTACCTTTACATGTGAATTAGTTACTTATATGCTATATAATTTGTTACTTATGGTTGCCTTAATATGATGTAAATTGTAGCTGTTGCCCATTATTTTTGAAACTAAGATGGTATTGACTGATTAGTTGGCTTGTTATCAGATATTAAGTGAATAAGTGATGAGCGAAGAGACTAAGTGTTGCATGTTCTAAAAATTATGTTGTCGAATTGTGATAGTTTGGTATTAGATTTAATACACCATTGTGTCCAAGAAAATGATGTCTTCTAAATGCTTTGATGCAATTGACATTACAATTAGGAATCTAGAAGGAGTTGCTAAAGCCATAAGAAATTTAGAGAGTGAAAGATCCCTAAACTCTTTCAAAAAGCCAAAAATTGGGAATTTCTCAAGCATCAAGCCTTAAATCTCACAGGTACAAGGACTAGTGATGCTCCATAAGTTAGTGAGCAGCTTGTTGCTATTGAGAATACTTATTATGATTTGGAGGATGCTATAAATACCTTTGTAATGAGGTAAATGATATTGTAGTAGCTCTTCATGTTAAGATGATTTTATTAGCCCAGCTTCAAGAGGAGGCTTGAGAAGGCCATGAGGATGATAATGAAGGTTTCAATGAAGAGGATATGTCTTATGCTAAGATAGGTGCAATTCAATTCTTAAAGTCCCAAGAGTAGTGAGACAATGACAAAGTGTAGTAGATCCCATCCACACCTAGGATCTATTTTCACAAGGAGCTATGCGAGTCTGAGGGTACCAACCCTGCATAGTCATAGTGAAAGTAGTGGATGAGGTGCATCAAGAGAGATGTATGGAACAAGCAAATCCTTTTTAAAGAGGAGTTTATGAAGAAGCCAAAGGGCGTAGTGTGTATTCAAGGAGTAGCTACCTAGCACATACATTTTATTTTATCTTATTGTGATGTTCTTGCATGTAGAGACATTCACTTATTTGCGAGGATTAACTTGCGGCAATGACTTAAGCTCATGTTACTTTGAGAGTGCTAGAAGTTAGTCACAAAAAGAGCTTGTGACAATGACCTTGGAGAGGATGGGCTTGTGCAAGCTAGAATAATATTGACAAATAGCTTTTTGTTCAATCCTATTGGTTGTGGTAGAGGGATGCCATTAAAGTGTCATGTTCAAGTGATCGTGGAGATACCAATCAGATATCATGTTCTTGTTCTAGGAGTAGTGCTGTTCGAGTAGCAGAGTATGTAGCAAAGTATGATGGGTTATTGAAACCATGTGAGTAGACTTGTAAGCAAGAAATGAGACTTGTAAGAAAGCCATATTTTGTCAACAAGAAATGAGACTTGTACCTTAACAATGCATGAGATTTGTGTTTCTCATATCGATGGAATGGGACATCGGATGTGGGGCACATCAATAGTAGGCGCACCCAAAATGGCTACCTCATGCTTAGTTACAAAGAAAATCATCTTAAGAGTTGTAGAGACAATTCACTTTTTATCATCAACAATAAGTTAAGGAGATAAGCAAAAAAAAAAAAAAAAGAAGACTAAGAAAAGCATGTCAAAGACTTTCAAGAAGCAGTGTCGAATTGAAGTGTTAAAGATAGACCATTGGTGAAGTACAAAGAAACAAGCAAAGAAAAAGTCGAGGGAGGATCTTGGAGGAAGTAGATTGAAGATTCTTTCAAAGTTGTGTCAAATTGAGTTGTTAATGAGAGCATCAATGTTTTCAAATGGGGGAGAATGTCACCAATTAGAACTTGTGACCAAATTTAACCAACAAATGTGCTTAGATTTAGACGAAACTTGACACAACAATCAAGCATGTAGAGAAGATCATGTGGCACAAATTTAAAAAAAATGCATACGTAGGCATTTATGTAATTTTGACCAAGGTAACTTGTCTAGTATAAGTAGATAACCACATGGTTATGATCCTTGGATCTTTATCTTTGCATTGGTGTATTATGGCACATTAGAACCCGTTTGAGCTAGGGGAAAAGCCTTTGTATTAACTCAGAAAAAATATGTTTACTTATGTCATTAGGGCTTTGATTTAGAATGCTTTTTAGAAGGGAGTGTCTGATGACTTGAGGTGGGCACCGAGGCACAAGACTAGGAGATTGAGTGTGTCTTGATACCTTCCCTACACACTTGGGGAGTCTATAACGAGATTTTTATATGAATGAAAGAAGTATCTCATTTTCAATTAAAATATTATCTCACAAAATTTACCTACTTTTGACTACATTTATTCGCATTTGTTCGAATTGTATAAACACATCTTGTTTGCCAATATGAATGACTTGATTGCCTTTACACGTGAATTGGTTGCTTATGAGTTATCTAATTTGTTGCTTATGGTTGTTTCAATGTGATATAAATTGCAGGTGTTGCTCGTTATTTTTGGGATTAAGATTGTGTATGACTAGTTGGCTGGCTTGTTCTCAAAAAGTGTCGAATGAAAAGATTAAGTACCGCATGTTCCGACAATCAAGTTATTAGACCATGATACTTATGTATGTAGTTTGATAAGCTGTAAAGCATGAAAACAATCATAAGGAGTGGTAGTTGGTAGGGTAGTTATGAAAGTAAGAAGAGGTTGAGGGGGAAAGCAACAACGAAAGGGGAAAGAAAGATTAATCTGATAGGGATTAAGGCTTTATTGAGAGAGCGAGAATTGAAAATTATAAAAAAGCTAGAAAAAAATGGAGAAGTTTAAGCCTTCACATATTAATTAAACCATTAGAGGACATTATATATTGTTGTTTCTTAGAAAATTTCAATATTATCTTATAAGAATAGTTAAGAGAACATTATATATTGTTGTTTCTTAGAAAATTTCAATATTATCTTATAAGAATAGTTAAGAGAGGTTAAATATTTCTTATATCGTAACCATTCTTAACTGATCAAATTTTAAAACTATATTTAACCTATAATTTTTGATTAAAAGCTGTTGGTTAAAAACAATTGGGCAAACTATATAAAATTTTATTTTCCATCAAAACAAATGAATCCTTAATTAAAATTTATGATTTATTTGAAGTATTTTTGTGACGAATTGAGGAAAATCTCAATTAGCAACTTCCATTCATCCAACGAAAGAATTCTTCTACCAAAATACTAAGTTTTTATTTTTTATTTGGGATTTAAAAATAAAAATTGGTGCTGATTAGTTTTATTTCGTTTTATGTGAAACGAGTTAATCTATAAACTTTTGAATACAACTTCCTTTACTTTGTCATTAATGCTCATTAAAATTTTTTTTTACAGGTTTTGATTTATTTTATTTATTTGATATAAATGAAGAATATTAAATAATAAGTTTTAACTTATTCAATTACAAAAGTAAATTGAAACACAATTTAAATAAAATAAGACAATCTGAGAAAATTTGAATTTCCATTAAAATTAAGGCAAAAAATCACGGATTCATTTAATTAAAACTTTAGAAATTAAGTATTAGATTTCAGAATAAATTAATTTTAAAACATAATTTAAGTGGATGTGGGGTATTTTATCCTAATATCTAACTCTAAGGATATAATTTGGGACTTAACAAACTTAAAAAATGCAACATGTACCGTGGTTCTGTAACATAATCTCTCAAAAAGGACTCTACCTGCGAGTGGTAGGTCGTCCGAAGTATCTCAATGCCCCTTGCTTGCTGCCCCGCTTGAATTTGGTGCTGCTTTTCAATATTGTTTTTGACTCCTTGTTTTGCGATCCTTTTGCTCCGGAGTCCAGACCCAGTTCCCCTTGCCACTCTGCGGGTAGCGCTTTCCATCTTTTTCTCTTCTTTTACTCTGTATTTTATTTAATTTGTAGCCTTTTATGTGCTTCCGCGCATGTAATTATATCTTTCTGGCATTTTGCTTAACTCGTTATACCCATTTCTGGGATAGAAGTTTGGGTACTTTCCAATGAAACCCTTCTTTGATTCTGTTTTTCGATTACTTTAATGCATTTTTTGTGCTTCCAAATATGGAACATATACTTAAAAAATTACGTCTTTCTGGCATTTTACTCAATTCCTTGTACCCATTTTCAGGAATGCAAAATTGGGTACTTTGCAATGAAACCATTCTTCTTTGCAATCAACTTCTTGGTGTTGTATTTAATTTGAAATGTCAATTTGGGTATTTTCTGATAAAAGCATTCCAAGAAGACACATTCTCTGTTGCAAAGTGCATATTTCAATGTCTTTACTTGTTTTAGTCAATAATAAACTCATATCAAGCTTGTGACTTTATGCCTTAGCCTCATGTTTGTGATGATATTGTTCCCATTTTTTGAACATTTGGGTCTATGATTCTTGCTGTGTAGCTTATTGCTGGTTGGAATAGAATCTGTACTATTTTTTCTCTCTTTTGGGCATCTTCCAACATTGCCTTTTCCTGGTTAGTCAGCTTTCTTTCTTTCCCTCCCTAGATGAAGCTGGTGAGGAAAGTTTCTAACTTTTAATCTTCTGTACCACTTCTTCGAAATATGATCTGCGTCATTGGTTATTTTTCTTATGTTTGGTCGGTCATTTGTTTCAAGTTTTGAGAAATCAAGCTACGTTGTTATATCTATTCGGGCATGTTATCATCTGTCTGATGCATGCGGGTTCAAAATGATGCTTGAAAATGGGCCTTGGGAAATTTTTATACATGGTTATGAAACTCTTTCAATTTGCAATTCAAATCTTGTGATTGGATCCAAAGAAATTCTATTTGAATCAGTCAATGGATGGTGTTTTATGAAGAATCTCTTTGAGAATGACTCCATTGTGATGGAATCAATCGAATCATGTGATTCCAGCAATTTGTCCAGAGAATTGAGCGATTCTCTGTGTAGAGAAGAAAGTCATGTCAGAAGATTCCCAAGATGGATCTACACCATGCAAAACACTGAAAAAAAGCCCTCCTTTTCACAATTTTTTGTTTTTGGTATAAATACCTTATGCAAAAACATGTTTTTCCTAGCTTAGACTATCATTATGTGTATGCTATTTTCATGTTGAGTTGTGAATCTTACCGATTCTCGTTTTGATTTGATGCACGATTCATAAAATATCCTTCTCAATATCAGATATGATTCACGACTTTGACTTGAGATATGATAAGCGATTGAAGAATCATGGTTTGATTATCTAAATACGTCTCTGTAACATGTAATGTATATTTCATATTCCTTTTAAGATTGCAAATTTCTTGTTAAGCTCATTGTTTTCATTAATTCTGTTTGACTTGTTATCATTGATGGAAAAATATTGGTGAATGTTATCTGGTCTTTGAAATAACTGTTCTCAGGAGTGTATACTAGCTTACATATAAAGTCCTAAGCAAACCAGCTGGAAATGCTGATTTTCATGGAATGCTAATTTTTGCTGTACCTAGGACCCGGTTCTGGGTACTACATTTCTTCTGCTGCTTAGTTCACTCTAAGCAAACACATCAACTTTGGAGAAAATCATGAATTTTCAAAATGTGTTTAGGAAGTGAAAAAGAGCAAACTTTTGGTAAACAATTTGGCAAGTGCTCCTGCTGTTTCCAGTTTTCCATATTTCATAAATATGTCTATTCTTGCAACAAACTACTTTATTTTCAGTTTATGCTTCTGTTGGATAAATTTTTGCTGTTATTTATTTAATTATTCTCTTTGACATATTTTTATTTGTCGGCCATATAATAGAAACTGAGTAAATGATATATTGAATCAGGATTATCTGCTTCTCTATCTTGAAGGAAAGGACATCATGATTACAAATTGCAGTCCATGACTGTGTTTGGCCACATTTAGTTGCAACACTTCTAGCAGCTACTGCAACTGTATTTGTCATTATTTCAGTGGCATGAACCTTTCTTTCTTCTGCAATTTTTCTGTAGCTAATTTACAACGGTTGCAACACTACCATTACTGTGACTGTAGCTAAACTTAAAACCTTAAAGGAAATATATTTTGTCATATAGGTCTAGTATGGTTATGTGCATCAATTATAGAGTTTGGATAATAATTCAAAGTGCAGAATAATTGAAGTAGAAAGTTTATAAACCATTCCCAACTTAAATCACATGTATGCCTATATTTGAAAAGCTTTTATGTAGGAACAATCCACATTAGTCTCCCGGAAACAAGTTTTCAATTGTGATAATCTTCAAAATAGATTTATTAGCATTGATGCTGCATACTCTTAATAAAGTGAATGCCTCTGTGTTAATTTTGGAAACCATTAGCATTATATGTTCTGACTGTTTAATATCCTCTTAGGCTAGACAGAAGGAAAAAAATTTAAGGAAGAGGAAACTAAAGGAAACAATGTATCTCAAAGTGCACCTGCTGTGGAATGTCATAATTCCTCCAGAGAAGCTGGAAGCTCAAGGCGTGATGCTTAAAAAGTCAATTGTCACCCGCCTCCTAGAAGACTTTGCTACAAAGAAAGCAACTAAAGAGCTTGGATATCATCTGGCTGTGACCACAGTGGACACCATAGGAGATGGAAAAGTCAGGCAGTATACTGGTGATGTCCGCTTTCCTATTAATTTCACTGCTCTTACCTTCAAGATTTTCAGGGGAGAGATACTAGAGGGCATTGTCCACAAGGTTCTGAAGCATGGGGTTTTCTTGAGATGTGGGCCAACTGAGAGCATATATCTCTCAAATGTGAAGATGCCTGATTATCGATACGTGCCTGGGGAAAATCCATACTTTTTGAATGAAAAGATGTCAAAGATTGGAAAAGATGTTCTTGTTCGCTTTACTGTGATTGGGACAAAATGGCTAGAGGCAGAGAGGGAGTTTCAGGCATTGGTCAGTCTGGAAGGTGATTATCTGGGACCGGTTTCATCATCTAATTTTTAGCTGCAATTCATTGTCGCTATTATGTTATTGCTTTCTTGTTAAGAAAAAACGTTTTTTCCTCTCGGATTTAATCTGTGAATATCTTAGCAGCGTATGCTTTGTATAACCTGGCAGAGCTGATCCTTCTCTGTTAGTGTTTTATGATTCATGAACAGTAGTGTTACTTATAGCACACTTGCTTGGAAAATGTTTTATGGAATGACCTCCTATTTGGAATTGCTAAATAGGTGCCTCTTTTTTCTCCAAAATTCATGGCCTGCAGTTTGTATGCTGGTTAACTGCTGTGGCCCACAAATGCCTTGCCAAGTATATACGCTATTTTAAGTGCTGCCTGGAGATTTCAGGGACATTGATGTGTAAACAGGGGAAATATTTCTGGTTTTATTGTATTATTGTGAATCTCAGTTTGTGAAGCACCAACACTTCATATAACCGTCGTGTCTGCGTGTCAAGAATGTTTCTGACACCGACACTTGTCAATACCGAGGAGAAACGTCCTGCGGTCGTGTCCGTAATTTCAAAAAGTTCAGACACCCGTTCCTTATTTCGACACGCGTGTCAAGCTCGATTTCGGGATCGTGTCCATAATTTTAAAAAGTTCGGACACGCGTTCCCTATTTCAACATGCGTGTTAAGTTCGATTTTCAGTTTATTATTTGTTATGCCTTGTTATTTAATATTATAGGTACTTATTTTCATATGAAAAAATAATAATTAAAATATATATTTGTAAATAAGTATAATATTTTTTAATATTTATAAATATATCACTATATTTTTATTATTTACATATATCTTCTACGTGTCGGTGTCTTACATTTTTTGAAAATATCGTATTTTCGTGTTTGTGTTTGCGTTTTTTCGTATTCGTGTATCAGTGTTCGTGCTATGTAAATCTCAATACTACTTCTTATTATATTGTGATAAGTTAAAATAACCTCCCTTTAATTTTAGCATTCACTTTAATATGATGTCAAAAAAATCTGACTTGTCGAAATATAATAGAAGGAAGTATCAAGATTTGAGTACTACGGTAGAATTAGAAATATTTCAAATATTTCAGTAAACATGATAGGATTGCTTAAGAGTGTGTTTGGATGAGGCATTCTAAAATTTCACTGAATTCTAAAATGAAGGGAATTATGGCAAGGCAATCTCCTTTCCTTCATTTAAAGATGTCATTTTTTTTTTTGGGTACATTAACAATGGAGAAGCTTAAACATGAGATTTTCAAAAAACTACTAAGGCCATCATCAATAGATTACACTCATTGGTTTAAAAGATGCCAATGGTTAGTTGTTTTCAGAATTTGTTTTATTGTGGAATGCTATGCTAAAAATCTCGTGTATTGCTTCAGTAAAATTAATAAATGAATAAAAGTATGATATAAAATATTTAGTCAATAAATATACAGAAAAAAAATATAAAATTATCTTATAAGTCAAATTTCAATGGTCTTTATTAGAAATAGGAATTTTATGTATCAATTTTTAATATGATATGATGTAAAAAAATAGTGGGATGTTTTTATAATATTTTACATGGTAACTTAGCTATATTTATATTACATTATAATTAATTTTTTAGTACATATAATTGTTACTCTTGAAGAGAATATATAAAAGTATCTTTGTTGATGTGTGAATTTGGTTAATCCCAAAATCCAATAGCCAACAGTAAAGTTTTTGAAACCCCAAACTGCAATCAATTGTGTAAGCGGGAGACAGATGTAGAAAGCGAAGAAAGAAAAGGAAGAATAGGGAAAACACCAAGAATTTTTTAACATGATTCGGCTAAAGTTGATTGTTAACCCCTACGTCTACGATATTATTATTTCTTAATATATTTTTATAGAGTATCTGTACCTCTTCTATATTTCTAGTTTCTCTCTATATTGTTTAAAGAGTCCATTTTTTCTCTCTCTATATCTTCCAGAATCTCCCCCTCTTACAAGTCCAGCCCTCGTTTATAATTGTAGAGGTGTTACAGTTGTAATCCAAAAAAAGGAAAGAATAATAATAAATTAATTGCAAGTAGACTCCTGCATGTTGTTGTCTGCAAGTGGGCTCTGCAAGTTGGTCCCATCCTCTGGTTTAACCCAAGTAAGCTTTCTGGGAGATAGCTGAGGTGGCCTATTTCACTCAACAAGCTAGAGCTCATCTTTGGAGTTAAGAGCTACGAGCTAGAGCTCATCTTTAGAGTTGAGACCTGTGAGTTAGAGCTCATCTTTGGAGCTGAGAGCTTAGTGACCTAAGTTCATCTTTTGGCAAGCTGAGGACTTGATCCAGTGACTTCAATCTTAGACCTTTCACTAGTTGGACTTACCCATTGGGCTTTTGCTAGCCCATTTGCAAAGTTACAAAAATACCCACAACATTAGCCCCCAGCTCTCAGTGCATTCTTCAAACTGGGAGTTATAGTTCACTGGCAAAAGCTAACAACTGCACTCTGCCATTTCATAATTTTCTAGCTTTTCAAAGCATGCCGAGCTAGATGTTCAGTAGGTTGTAGATGATAACATGTAAGTATGAATGTGTTCCTGCAAACCATGACGTTAGTAAAAATGAATGTCTAGTAGGTCGATAGACCTCAACTAGTAAACCATGACTTTATCATTATCGAGATGAATGCCCATATAGGTTATATGAGAGCTGCGCCTCATCTAACATGAGTTGAATGCTTGGGGAGGTCACATGAAAGCTATGCCTTAGATTAGCATGAGTTACTCAGTTACATTGCATGATATTCATCAATTTGACCATGACAATGTATATTTGTCAAGTAAGACAACGTATATTCGTCCGTATGACAATGTATATCCATTAGTCAAGATAATGTATATTCGTCCGTATGACAATGTATGACAATTTATATTCATTACTGCAAGACAATGTATATTTGTCAGGTTATTTATGACAATATATATTTAGCAAGCAGGGCAATGTATAATTGTCGGATTAACTAGGACAATGTATATTTGCTCGAGCAAGATAATATATATTTGTCAGGTATTCTTGGTAAATTGTGCTTTCCGTATTAGGAAGGTGAGAGCTTGCTTCCAGTATAATATTCTATTGAGAAGGAATGCAGTTTTAGCCTTGAAAAGAGAATGAAAACTAGCAATAATAGAAAATTTGATGTAAAAACAAGAAATTATATCCAACTCATACAAATAAGAACCATAATGTTGTTGAAGAAGCCAGTATGGTAAAACCTCTGCACTATTTCTTCCAACGTAATAGATCAACAACTAATCTAGTGTTGAGAGCCTGATGAACTAATATATGATGATGCAGATTGCTTGCGAAGGTTAGAGGTGTGAGCTTGAGGTTGTTGGGGCTTTGATGGCAAAGATTCTTTTCTGCCGGACTTGGACCTTCCTTAAATATTGCTGTAAATGGAACTCTTTTTGAACAAAATCCCTCAAACAGCTCCAGCTTTGCATTAACTTAAACAGAAGCTCTTGAACTATATAGAAACAACTAGCTGTAGCCTTGACTTGAGTAGAGCATCCTTCGCCACTGCTGGTTTGGCTAGGTCTGCAAGTCAGTGCTATGGTTAGAAGACATGGATAACAGTAGTTGGTTTTAGGAGTGGCTTCGATGGTGTTGCATAAAGTTAGCTCTAGCAGTTGAATCCTTAAGCTACTTAACTGAAGTAGGGCAATAGCTTACTGCTGTAAGGTGTTCAACATTGACTTACTCCATCCAGTATTAAAGTTCCAACTACAGCAGGGAGTTTTACTGTGACTTTTCCACAAGCGAGGAACTCCAGCAAGGGCACTCGACAGTGGACCAAGTTGGTGACAAGCTATGGCTTTGCCTCCAACCAGCTCTAGTGCGAACTAACAAAATCCTTCCTTATTGGCCTAACAAGAGTATGATATTGTCTTGAATACACTTCAGCTCGCAAGGATGATTGAGGAAGGTTTGGCTAGTGGAATACACCTCAACTCATAGGGATGACTGAAGAAGGTTTGGCCAGTGGAATATACTTCAGCTCGCAGGGATGATTGAAGAAGGTTTGGTCAATGGAATCCATGTGACCTAAGGTAAGTGGCAGAATAGGAGATGTTGCTAATTGCGATAAGGTGTTCAGTCTCAACTCGTAGCAACCGTTGCTCTCCATTATGGCACAACAATTGGAGTGGTGGAGGCAGTTGTGTTCATGTATCCCTTAGCTAGATGGGTTGAGTGGTGGATAGCTTCACTTCGTTGTACTACGATAAGCCTCTACTACAAACATGGATGGTTGTACTGTGGTTCACATGTTGGTCTCTAATGAGGACAAGCTCCATCCTAAGTAGTAGCTGTGATTAACATAAGGGATGAGTCATGGCAGTTGGGCAGGAGAATGAGAGCCACAGCTTGACAGTTTCAATTTGCAGCAACGCTAGCTGAAAGGATCGATGCCCTGCCAATGATGGTCCGACCATAAAAATAATAGCTGGCATATGATGATATGGATTGAGAAGATTTGAAAAGGATAACATAGACAACTACAACAATTTCGATACAAGCTTTTGCTTGTTTTGGTATTGAGCTCATGAAGGTCAAAGACACAAGCTTGAAGCCGTTACAAGTTTTCATTTTTGGCATTGAGCTCGTAAGGAGTCCACCCAACGCCTCCAAATAAAGCTTCAAGCTTTTAGTTTCAAAACAAATTGATAACTCGCCTTCGTCAGTTACAAAGTTTAGTAACTTTTCATTCGAAGCCAATGGATTGTAACAAAAAGTTTGACCATCATCACTTCTGACGGGCAAAGTTCCACCCACCATCAGGCTTGGATAATCTATAAATGACCTTGGAGCAAAGTTAAACTTCATCACGCTCCATCTTAGGATGTCTTCCCACATCGTCCCTTCAAGATATCAATGCAGGGGTGGTTATTGATTAACTTCAATGTGAAATCTTCTTTCAATACAAGCATGTTTGGAACAAGGCCTTCGTCAGCCATTGCTCAACTATCAATGGGATAGCCATTCCCTCGGGATGCTATTGGCTATTTCAATGATTTCAATGCTACATGAACCACTCAAGCGGCGCTCTCAGTGTTAGCAAGTTGGATGATGGCCAGTGCCTTCACACAATACATGCTGTAAAAGTCTTTGCCAACTATCTTTGCTGGTGGGAGGGCTGTCGATGTTGCTAATGAGGCTGAGCTCTTTACAGAGGCTTGAAAGGTTGTCATTAGCTTTGTACACTATGTCCATTCCGTAGTCATAGGTTGCTACTATCTTGACACTGGCTTGCTAAATGACAATAATGTAAGAAGCAACCAGAGCTTTCCCCCTTGTTTTAGGGCACTAGGATGGGTCTATATTTGGGTTGGACTTTGTTTTTTCTCTATAGTAGAAATAACAATCTCAACTCCTTCTAAGTTATAGACATTGAATGCTTCGACAACATATCTGCCTTTTTCTGTGTTGCTACGAGGCTCTTTTACTGATGAAAGCTTGATTGGACGAGTTCAAGACTTTACAACATCTGCCAATGCTCTGAAGTAACTAACACTACCAGGGAAAACAATGTATGGAGTGCCTAGGTGTCTATTTTCAGGCCCCAATTCCCATAATGGAATGCCAGTAAATGCTTGTCTAATTATCTTGGCACATCTTTCATCAAGAACTTTTGTTGCAAGGTCTGAAGAGGTAAGGTTTTGTAGCCATCCGTTTGATTATTTCCACTAAAGCAGGACTAACTTAAAGTTAACATTCAAACTCTTAGAGGCAGATTTTTTAGCGATGAGCCACAGTAGCTGGATGAAAAATCAACCAAAATATAGTGTGGGGCCCCTTCTTCTAGTGCCAAAACGTTAACATGTGAATTTGGTTAACCCTAAAATCCAGTAGCCAATGGTAAAGTTCTTGAAACCCCAAACTACAATCCAGTTGTGCAAGTGGGAGACGGATATAGAAAGCAAAGGAAAAAGAGGAAGAACAGGGAAAACATCAGGAATTTTTTAACATGGTTTGGCTGAAGTCGATTATTGACACCTACATCCACGGTATTGTTATTTCTCAATATATTTTTACAGAGTATTTGTATCTCTTTTGTATTTCTAGTTTCTCTCTATATTGTTTAGAAAGTCTATTTTTTCTCTCTTTATATATTCCAGAATCTCCCCCCACTTACAATAAATCCAACCCCAATTTATAATTGCAGGGGTGTTACAGTTGTAATCCACAAAAAGAAAGAATAATAATAAATTAATTATAAGTGGACTTTTGTGGGTTGTTGTCTGCAAGTAGGCCCTGTAAGTTGGTCCTGTCCTCGAGTTTAACCAAAGTAAGCGTTCTGGGAGATAGCTATGGTGGCCTATTTCACTCAGTAAGCTAGAGCTCATCTTTGGACTTAAGAGTTGTGAGCTAGAGCTCATCTTTAGAGTTAAAACCTGTGAGCTAGAGCTCATCTTTGGAGCTGAGAGCTATAAGCTAGAGCTCATCTTTGGAACTGAGACCTATGAGCTAGAGCTCATCTTTAGAGCTCAAACCTGTATGCTGGAGCTACACGTGAGGTCATCAGTGACCTAAGTTCATCTTTTGGTGAGCTGAAGAATTGATCCAATTACTTCAATCCTAGACCTTTCACTAGTTGGACTTGCTCGTTGAGCTTTTAGTAGCCCATTTGCAAGGTGTTAGCCTAGATTACTCTAGCTACATATTTTTCTTGATTTTAATATTGAAAAACAATTCTATCTAATAGTATGTTTTAGTGTTTTTAACTTGTTTTGCAGGTTCAAAGGAATATGATTCAAGAGATCTAAGATTAGTTTTAAGACTTATTTTATTTCAATAGGTTACTTTCTGCGAGTAGGCCCCTTGAGCTTCCTTTTGCAGACAGGTGCTAAGAATCGCTTGAGGGTGTTTGCTTCCGATCTTGATTGTGACGGGCTACTAGCTGGGCGAGGTGCTATGTGCAGTAAGCTTTGTTCGGGATTGTTGTTGTCTTGAGCCAGGGAGGTTGTGCTCACTCTTGGTGATACGAGCTCACTTTGGGTGAAACGTTGACTACACGAGTTGGTTGTCTTTGGTGTGTTTAGCCTTATTCTGTCCCGGGGCTTGCGCTTTGCATCCTAGCAGTCTTACCTCTTGGCTTAACGATCCAAGCTCGTCTCCTCGTGGCCTAGTTGTTTGAGCTCGTTTCTTTAGTGACCTGATGTCTCGGCTCAGCGATCCCAAGTTAGCACGAGTTAGGTCTTCGTTGTTTGGACTTTGTTGTTGGGCTTTTGCTAGCCTACTTTGCACTATGCTAGAAAATACCCATAACATTAACCCTAGCTCGCAGTTCGCTCTATAGACTAGGAGCTAGAAAATTTGCTAGCAAAAGCTTGCACACACTCATTTACAACGTTGTCATTTTAGGCTTCTATCTTATCATATTTTTCTATGTGCTAAGTTTAATGGCTTGTGGACCATGTAAGAGTTATGTCTGAGCGAGCTTGAGGTGGGACGCTTTAGACATGTTGCATTCATGCTCAGCCTGCATTCTTGTTGCTTGGGCTGGTTTGCATATATAACTCTGATGGTAATCTTGTAGCTTAGTTCCAAGGCAATCTTATTGCTTGGTGAAATGGTAATCTCATTGTTTAGTTTTATGGAAAGCTTGTTGCTCAATAAGATAGCAATCTTGTTGCTCATCGCTCAATGGGACAACTCATTACTCGTCGCTCTATGGGACGGCTCGTCGTGTGTCCTTCAATGGGAGAGCAAGCTTATTGCTCAGTCTTAAGAGAACTTTGTTGCTCAGTAGGAAGGCAATCTTATGGTGTGGTTTCATAGTAATCATGTTGCACAGTGGAATAGGAATCTTGTCATTGGGCAAGTCACATTTACTTTGTGTCTTCACGACTCAGTGAGCTCAGTTGACGGGACTTCAAACTTAGTGAATGATCCTTACTATTGATGTTTGCGCCAGATCAGGACTTTGTTGGAGGTGCTGGGACTATTGCTGTCCTGTAGGGCACACCACATAATCTTGTAGGTGACCTTTCTTGATAAGGTCTTTTATGGCATCTCTAAGTGCCCAACATTCCAAGGTGGTGTGCCCGACCTTATTGTGATAGGCGCAAAACTTGCTTGAGTCCTTGTGCTTGCTGGAGCCTTTCATGGGCTTAGGTCTTCCAAAATCTTCTTTGTCTCGCTCCATCATGTAAATCCTATCCTGAGTGTCAGATAGGATGCTATAGCTTTCATAGCGACCTTGTGCTATGGTCACTCATTCTTGGTCCTTTTTGCGAACTGGTTGTTGGAGTTGTCACTCCCATTCTCGATGCTCCTTTTATTTTGTAGAAAGCTGTTTACTTCGTCCTTATGCTCAAACTTCTTTACGCCAAAGATTTCTTCCCACTTGATCTGTTTAGTAGCTCGATCATAGAATTCAACTAGATCTCTTACTAGAGACTTGTATAGGCTTTTATACAACTTTTTGTCTTTACGGAGTCCTGCTGAGATTGCTGTCAGGATATTCTCCTTTGAAGGATTCTCCATAGAATTGGTCTCATGCCTGAACCTGGTTATGTAATCCTTCAGTGACTCATATCTGTGCTAGAAGATCATGGCAAGGTGGCAAGGTGGTGTAAGCTGCCTCTTCAATGCTTGGTACTGGTTCATGAATTTCCTTTGGTATTCTTCTTAACTATTGATGCTACAAGCTGGGAGGCTTCTGAACCATGCTCGTGGTATGCCTCCTAGTGTAGCTGGGAAGACATGACACTTAATCAGAGGGTCAAATGTTTGGAGGTCCATCTAGACATTGAATGCATCTAGGTGGTCGCAAGGATCGCTATCCCCTTCATATAGTAGAATTGTGGGGATTTTGAGCTTATGAGGGAGGGGCAGTGCTTTGATCTCTTTAGAGAAAGTTGAGCTTTCTTTGTAGGGAGCTTGATCATTTTGAGCTCGAGGGCGATCCTCAAGCTGCTTTATCTTTTGAAGGGTTTCCTCCATTGTGGGGCCATGTGCTTTAGATTGCTGGTTAGGAGATCACTAGTTCATTTTCTCCTACTCGTGAGAGCAATGAACTGTGTACTCTTGATCGATCTTATGCAAGCTCTTAGCTCGATGTGGGCTTCCATGTCACTGATAGTCATGATTCTCATGTAATTGGCAAGCTTTTGACTTCATTTACTGATTGCAGGAGCAACTAGATTCAGAGTGCCGATGCATCATCTAGATGATCTTTCCTTTCGAACTTCTTCACGTAGCTACTGGAGTTGTGCAATGATCTCTTCTCATCTCTGCACTCCCTGGTTTACACTCAGACCAATGCTTTTATTGTTTCAGCTAGCTCTTTCACCATGTGCTCGAAAGTTTGCTAGAGTTGGTTAGTTATTTGCACTTTACTAGTTCTGGGAGTAGTAGTAAGTTGGTGGTGAGTCTTAGGGGGAAAACCGAAGATGTTCTCTACAGCAAGGGTGTCTGCTGGCTAGAAGGCTGGAGTGCTAGAGCTTCTAGTGGTTCTTCTTCCAGCCATTACAGTTAAATAGAGAATCAATGCAGAACACAGAAAATAAGCCAAAAAATAGATGAGTCCCCACAGATGGCACCAAAATGTTGATGGTGGATTTCGATTTTGCCAAAATCCAGCCAACCAGATGAATTCTTTGGGATTCAAACGATTTTCTGGTTGAACGAGCTGAAGGAGGAAGAAAGGAGGAGGAAGAATGGCAAGGAAGCTGAGGGGTTTTTAATGTGGTTCGGTGAAAATCAGGCGGCACCGGTCCCTATGTCTGTGGTAGTTTTTATTTATCTGAAGAAGTTTTTACAGAGTTTTAGTATTAGCTTCTGGCCTCTCTTTACAGAGAGCTCCTCCATCTTATTTATAGAGGAGAGGAGGTTACAAATGTAATTTTACAAGTTGTAAAAATATTACATCAAGTATTAATTGTACAAGATTGCCTAGACTACTATAAAATGATTTCTGCAGGTTTCTTTCTGTGGGTGGGCCCCTTAAGCTGCCTTTTGCAGATAGTTGTTAAGAATCGTCTGAGGGTGTTTGCTTCTAGTCTTGACTGTGGTGAGTTACTAGCTGGGCAAGGTGCTATGTGTAGTGAGATTCATCTGGGATCGCTGCTGTCCTAAGCCAGGGAGGTTGTGCTCATGCTTGGCGATGCGAGCTCACTCTAGGTGAAATATTGGCTATGCAAGTTGGCTGTCTCTGGCATGCTTGGCCTTGTTCTATCCTAGGGCTTGCGCTTTGTGTCCTAGCGGTCTGACCTCTTGGCTTAATGACTCGAGCTTGTCTCCTTCCGGCCTAGCTATTCGAGCTTGTTTCTTTAGTGACTTGATGTCTTGGCTTAACGATCCCAAGCTGGCACGAGTTAGGTCTTCATTGATTGGACCTTTTTGTTGGGTTTTTGCTAGCCCACTTTGCACTATGGTAGAAAATACCCATAACAAATATTTTATTTGGACTATTAGTTAGTATCAGAGCTTTGGCTCTTGATACACCTATATCTTTCTTGAAAATATGGATTTTAACAATTTCTTGCTGCCTGAATGTCCACCAATGCTCAATAGGGAACACCATACCTATTGGAAATAGAAGATGAGAGATTTTACTGAGGCAACAGATGTGGATATGTGGGAATTGGTAGAAGAAGGATATGAACCCCCTAAAACTATAATTAATGGTGAAGTAGAACTTAAGCCTAAATCTCTTTGGGCTGAAAATGAAAGAAAGAAACATCTGCTAGCTGTAAAAGTAAAATGGATCATTTCAAATTCCCTGTCACCAAATGAATATGAAAGAATCTCTAATTGTTCTACTGCTAAGCAAATTTGGGACACATTAGAGATTGCACATGTAAGAACTTCATAGGTTAAAGCTTCAAAGTGCATGTACTTGTGTCTCAGTATGAAATGTTTAAGATGGAGGAGGGTAAGTCTATTAAAGATTTAATTCAAAGATTCACTGCTATCTCTAACCATTTAACTTTGCTTGGTAGGAAGTTTGAGAATGTAGATCTTGTGCATAAAATTTTAAGATCCTTGATTGAAGAGTGGCAGCCAAAGGTCATTGCAATCAAAGAATCATTGAAGATGGGCATTCTTATAGTTCAAGAGCTGTTTGGCAATCTTAAAGAGCATGAGCTTGAATTGAGAAGATATAAAAAGAATGGGGATGACAAAAAGAAAAAGACCCTTGCACTTAAAGTTGTTGAATCAGATGAGGGAGAATTTGAAACAGATGCAGACATAATCAATAAAGAAGATGTGGCTTTATTGAGTAAGAAACTACAGAAAATCCTAAGAGACAAGAAGAGCAAAGAAAGAAGAAAAATAGCAAAACAAAGAAAGAGTAATGGCAAAACTGAGCAAGGAAGTTTAGTCAGTACTGCTCTTGCTTGCTCTGAATGCAAGAAACCTAGACATATCAAGTTAGATTGTCCAGTCTATCTGAAAGAATAACTGGAAAACAAGAGAAAGACAAAAAAACAAGCATATAAAAAGTCTAACTTTGCTATTTGGGATGATGAAGAACTTGACATAGCTGAAGAAGATGAATCGGAAAAAGATGCATTATTATGTCTTATGGTCAAACACAATGATGATCTTTAGGTATTATGTAAAAATCCTTTCTTTACTATTTCTGATTGTGATGAATCTGGTGATGAATCTGAAAAAGATCTTAGTGAAGATAGTGATGATGAGGATTTGGATGATCTCTGTGTTAAATTGTATGGTTCATTAGTAGAAACTAAAAGGCCATTGATTGTTACTAAAAATGAACAGAAAATTTTAAATGAAGAAGTTAAGTTTTTAGAAAAAAGAGAATGGTCAATTAACTGCCTTAGTTGAAAAAGGTTGTGAAAAATGCTGTCTATATAAGTCTCAAATTGAAAGTCTAACAAAGAAACTACAAAATTTTTTAGATAGCAACTAAAAATTGGAATACATATTGCAAAACCAGAAATTTTCCTATACTAGAGCTAGTTTATGATTTAGATAGCAGAATTACAGAAAATTTAAGAAATGGAGCCCTGCTAACATTACTTGCTTTTATTATAACCATAAGGAGCGTCAGATCAGAAATTGCATTTTTAGAAATGGTACTTACCTATTAAAGTCATAAGATTGATATGGTTACCTAAATCTGCAAATGCTAGAAAAATTTCTGTTGTGACTACTAACTCTAATGGACCTAAAAGTCAGTGGGTACCACCAATGCGAGTATGAACTTTATGTTGCAGGGATGTAAGAGACAAAGCACAAATTTATGGTTTCTAGATAGTGGCTGCTCAAGACATATGATCGGAAACAAAGATGAGTTTATTTGTCTCACACTTATGAATGGAGGAAAGGTAACTTTTGGAGACAACTCCAAAGGAAGAGTCAAAGGAATAGATAAAGTTGGTAAGTCTTCAAATTGTTGTATTAATGATGTTCTATATGTAGATGGCTTAAAACACAATTTGTTGAGTACAAGTCAGTTTTGTGATAAAGGAAATAAGGTTATCTTAATTCAAATAAATGCTTAGTTGTAAATGGTGTTGATAATCAACTTAAGCTTGTAGGACACAGGGTCAATAATGTCTACCTATTTGATCTGAATTCTGAATTTAAATTGGACCCAGCTTGCTTAGTTAGTTTTAATGATGATACCTAGATTTGGCATAGAAGTCTAGGACATATTAATATGGAATTAGTTGGAAAATTGTCAAAGAAAGATTTGGTATCTGGCTTGCCTAAGTTGCATTTCATTAAAGATAAAATTTGCAGTACTTGTTAAGGAGGAAAATAGGTGAAATCTTCCTTCAAATCAAAAAATATTGTTACAACATCAAAACCCCTAGATTTATTTCATATGGATTTAATAGGTCCATCCAGAATCAAAAACTATGGAGGTAACTCCTATGTGTTTGTGATTGTGGATGACTTTTCTAGATTTACTTGGACTCTCCTTTTGTCTCACAAAAGTGATACATTTCAAGCCTTTAATAGACTTGCAAATGTAATTCAAAATGAAAAAGGATATTCAATTATTTTCATTAGAAGTAACCATGGGAAAGAATTAGAAAACAAAGATTTCATTGAGTTTTGAGTGAAACATGGTATAAAACATAATTTTTCAGCACCAAGGACACCCCAGCAAAATGGTGTTATTGAAAGGAAAAACAAGTGCCTTAGAGAAATGGCAAGAACCATGCTAAATGACAGTACACTTTCAAAGTCCTTTTGGGGAGATGTAGTCAATATAGCATATTGTATAATGAATAAGGGACTTTTAAGGCCTATTTTAAATAAAACACCCTG
The DNA here is from genome assembly GCA_026873985.1 of Saraca asoca. Lineage (NCBI taxonomy): Eukaryota > Viridiplantae > Streptophyta > Magnoliopsida > Fabales > Fabaceae > Saraca > Saraca asoca. The sequence goes on from JANHAO010002538.1 coordinate 27,546, forward strand.
TGAGTTATATTTTGGAAGAAAGCCTAATATTTCATACTTTCATGTCTTTGGTTGTAAATGCTATATTCATAACAATGATGAAGATAACTTAGACAAATTTGATCCCAAATCTGATAAAGGAATCTTCATTGGTTATTCTTCAACTAACAAGGCCTATAGAGTTTATAACCAAAGGACCTTGAAGATTGAAGAATCTGTGTATGTAGTTTTTGATGAGTTTTCTTTGAGTTATCACAGGTTAGATGTATAAGAAGACTAGCAACACTGGTGGACTTCAACATCAACTTCAGAAACTCAGCAAGATAATTTGAAGATTCATGCTATAGAATCTAATGAGGATGTTGATTCAACCATCATGGACATTACTTCACCTTGCTCTCCAACAAAAACTTGGAAGTTTATGGGAAATCACCCCAAGGAACTTATAACAGGAGACGCATCAAAATGGGTAACATGAAGTAATTTGAAATTTTTTTGCCATTGTTCTTCATTTGTTTCATTGATTGAGCCTAAAAATGTTTAAGAGGCCCTGCGAGATGATAATTGGATTATGGTTATGCAAGAGAAATTAAACCAATTTACAAGAAATCAAGTTTGGACACTTGTGCCAAATAATGATCAATATAATGTAATAGGAACTCGGTGGGTATTCAGAAATAAATTAGATGAAAATGGCATCATAATTAGAAATAAGGCTAGGCTAATTACTAAAGGCTATGATTAGGAAGAAGGCATTGACTTTGATGAGACATTTGCACCTGTGGCTAGACTAGAAGTAATTAGGATGTTGTTAGCATTTGCATGTAATAGGAACTTTAAGCTTTATCAAATGGATGTTAAGAGTGCTTTTTGGAATGGATATTTTTAGAGGAAATTTATGTACAACAACCCCCTGGATTTGAAGACCTTCTAAATCTAGACCTTGTCTTTGAACTTCAAAGGGCACTCTATAGTTTAAAATAGGTTCTTAGAGCTTGGTATGATAGGCTTAGTAAGTTCTTAATTCAAAAAGGATTTAAAAGAGGAAATGTAGATACCACATTGTTCATA
>JANHAO010002539.1:0-29333 GCA_026873985.1 Saraca asoca
TCTCTCTCTCTCTCTCTCTCTCTCTCTCTCTCTCTCTCTCTCTCTCTCTCTCTCTCTATATATATATATATATATATATATATTTAGTGCAAATAAGAATCCCTCTAAATACACACATCAAATAATTAATAATTTTATGTAATATATTAAAAGTTTGTTTGATAAAGCGATAAAATAATTTATTATAAACATAATTAATAATTAATTTGAAATAATTGATTGAGTATATTTGGCATGCCAAAAAGAAAATACCTTCTAACTTATTAATTTAGTTAATAAGATTTTTTTTACATGTTTGATGAACTAATTTTTTGAAAAAAAAATTTTATTTTAATAAATTTTATGGAGTAACTTATCACTTTTCAAAACAAATTTTTTAATATTTTTCCAAATTTACCCTTATTCTTTTAATTAATTGATAGTCCAGCCCATATCCTGCTTATGAAAACCTTATTTTCCATTTAACATTTCTTATACCAAATTAATTTATCTACATATTTATAACAATATATATTTATTAATATTTTTATAATATTATTCTATTTTCAATGAATGTTCCTTTTTCACAAAACCAAAAAGGATAAAAAAAAAAAAGCTTACACATTATTACATATATGATCTGTTGACGGTAGATTTTGGTTTTACCCGAATCCAGCCAATTGGAGAGGTTCTTTTGAGACTTAAACTGCAATCTGGTTACAATCACAATAAATGGACATGGAAAGGCAAGAAGAAGAAGAAGAATAACAAGAAACACAGAGTTTTTAACATGATTCGACCACATCCGAACAATACCGGACCCTACGTCCATGATAGTGTACTGATATGGAAGAATTTCTATAGAGTTTGAGTATGGTTCTCCACCTTTCCATACTTACAAAGTGCTCCTTCCTCCTATTTATAGAGGGGAGGAGGCTACAATAGTAATTTTACAAGTTATAAATGTGTTACATCATACAGTGTACGTATAAGACAAAATATATCCTTCAATTCGGCTCCTACAGATTACTTTCTGTAGGTGGGACTCTTGTTTGCTAGGTGTGACGTGTGTTTGTCTCCTGCCGAATGAGCTTCTCGCTAAAGGCCGCACCTCGCGAACCAAAGTCTTTGACTTGGGGTCGTCATCGTTTCCTTAGCGGGGTTGAGCTCGTCTTTACCGAAGTGAGTCCGCGCAAGGACAGCTGTTGAGCGAACGAACTGGGACTTAACGTCCCTAGCACTTTAGTGATTTGGGACTCTGCTACTACTTGGGCCTTCTACCAGCCTATTTAGGAAATCCTGAATTTCGCCTATAACATAAGCCCCCAACTCTCAGCTCGCTTTACGGGCTGGGAGTTGAGTTTTGCTAAGCACCATGCAGTCAAAGCCTTTATTGAGCATGCGGTTTCATTTGTCCCAAACCATTCCTTCCATTACACGTGTCTCATAACCACGGATGGTCTGCCTTGTTTTCTCTTGAGGCAATTAATGAAGGTGATTGGGAGTTCTTCTGGACCCCTTAATGAGACTAAGCTAACTCTATTTAAGACACTAGAGGCCTTCTTCTCTCTTCGGAGAAATCCGATGGGAACCTCATATGAGCCCGCCACACCTGCAGCGTTCTATCTTTCCGGCATGGTGTATATGGTCTACTGCATAAGAAGCTTTTCAAGTAATTTTTCCCTAAGAATGTTGGGGGATCTTTCACATATCTCAGATTATTTCCTCCTGATGATACTGGGGGGTTTAGCCTTTCTAGTTGCTCTAGTTTGTTTTCCCTGAATCGACTGAGCTAGGTGGAGAGCTGGAAAGGAATTCTAAGCCAAGGAGGGCGGCAAGGGAAAGAGTTGAAATCACACGTAGTCGCCGGCCCTTTTGTAGATTGGGGCCCTTTTCCGGGGCGTTAATCTTTCTTTTAGAAAATAGGCTAGATTAACTTGTATTTTACCCCTTTCTGATGTAACGTATTTCGTTGAGTCTTTTTAGTGAATGAATTTTCTTCATGATTCTGTTACACTAATTCTTTTGCATATCGCATACAAGAACACGAACTCATTGCAATAGTAAAATGAAAAATTCAAATAGCCAATCAGCCAAGCAATAAGCTTAAATAAAACATCTCGCAAATAATTAATGTATGAATAAATCGCACAAGAACTATGACTAACAGAAAGTCACATGAGAGTTATGAACACATAATCGCATAAGAGCTACGAACTCTTATCAAGTAGTTTAGTCTTGGCTTATGGATTCTTGAACTACCTTGGATATGTATGAATAATGTCAATGAGTTTCCTCACTTGCCACACTTGTCTATGCATGTCAAGGTAAACTTTTAGATAAAAGGGATCTTTCTCTGCATCTCACCACCAACCTCCTCTTATCATCTTTATTAATCCACATAAGCTTGCTTTTACAAAGATCATAATTATGCAAATCATCTTTAGCCATATTTTTTTTACCAAACTCCAATCCAGGCTTAAATTGTATTAGCTTCCTATCAATTGGCATCCTCAACCTTTGAAATTTTGCAAATTTGGGTCTTTTCTCATTTTGATCTACATCTCCTTCATCTTTAGAATCATCAAGACTTATATATACTCAACTGAGTTAGCATCCACATCTATCCAATCTGCAACAAAAGTTTGGCTTTCATAGTCATCTAGAGCTATTTCTTATTTTGTATTTAAGGCTTTTTCTTGATTTGCATTTCCAGTTCTTTCTCGTTTGTGTTTACCACTTCATCCTTGTCTAAATCATCCTATCCCCAATTCTTATCATAGTCACTATCATGAATAATTTCATTAGACTTATCAAATTCACTATTATTCTCAGATATCTCTACTTCCACCTCTTTTTCACCATTCAGATCAAAATCACCTCATACTCAACCCAACATCAAGAAAGTCACCACATATTTAACATGAATTCCTCCATCTTCATCTACATTAAGTTGTTCCCCTGCAATAGAATCGCCTATAGTGGCATCATGTGGAACACTATCAATTACAAGTGTGTCTCCTTCCATAACATCTAGAACATCAACTAAATGCTCAACAAATCTATGCATGGATAACCTTTAACAACTTTAGTTAATTTAATCACATCTTCATCCTTCTTTAATGGTCTTTTTCCAATAGCCAGACTTTGTCTCGATACTTTCCACCATAAACAATTGAAAGATGTGTAGTTTAATAGCTTAACAATGTGTCCCACCTCAATTGATGAAAACTTATCAAGGTCAAACTTTTCTAATTTTTTTGCTTTATCACTTAAATATGAAAGTGTGGGCTTCTTAATGAAATGCTCCCATGGTGAATAAAAACATCAAAATAATCTATCTCTGTTACTCTATAATGAAAATAAGGTATAATACTTAACCAATTAATGTGTAATAAACTTAATTAAATGCATAAAACAATTATTTTTACTGTCTAAAATAGTGAACAAGGCTAAAACATTAGGAAGTTAAAGATTCCAATGCACATGCATACAACACAGACCACACCATACCATTGCCCCACAAATAAAGCAAAAGCACACAATGACAAAGGAAACATGGACCACTATCAATAAAACATTGAGATTCCACAAAAAATAAGCAACATTGCAAAATATTTGATAGAGGATGATGAAATACTTTCTTAGTTTGTGACATAGACATTGTCTAGTTCTTCCCACAAAACATATTCCATCATTCTTTTCATTTTGAACTATCCAGTGAGAGGAATTAAAAACCACTTGAAATCTTCTATCACAAAGTTGGCTAATGCTAAAAAGACTTTATTTAAAATCATCTACCAAGATCACATTATTTATAGAGATAGAATTCAAACCCATCTTACCCATACCGGTGATATTATATTTGGTGTTGTCACCAAGGGTGACATAGACTCCATCAATGTGCTTGATGGATGAGAACTTTTGTGGATTACCTATCATATGTCTCGAGCAACTGCTATCTAGATACCATTCATCCTTCTTGGAGGTTGACTTGAGACAAACTTGCATTATGAGATTTATTTTCTTAAGTACTTAAATACTTTTGGGTCCTTTGAGGTTAGTAAAAATTTTCTTAAGGATTTTTTTTCCTTTTTCCACCCAAATAAATTTCTTTGCACTATCTTCTTTTTTCTTCATATTACACGAAGAGAGTGGCAAGATTATTTTCTTCTTGTATAGTACCCACCTTTATTGCCAAGACTTTGGAAGTATTCTTAAAAAATTCATGATAAGTTCAACATTTAGAGTGACTCTTCCAAGCACATGTAGATCATTGATAATAGCTAAGAATCTTTTAAACATAGGCTCAATTCTTTCATCATCTCACATTCTGAAGGTTTCATATTCATGAACAAGTATGCTCAATCTTGTTTCCTTGACTTGGTTGGTTCCTTTGTAAGTTACTTTCAATTTTCCCATATTTATTTTATTGTTTTGCATTTTGAAATTTTCTTGAATTCTCTTAGAGTTACAACACACATGATTGCATATATAGCTTTGCAATGGATTACTTTTTTTCTTATAATCATCATCACTCTAGTTTGCTTTAGGTTTAGGTACATTTTTGTCATTTACCTTTCTCATGGGAATGTAAGGACCATCTTTGATGACTTTCCATACTTCAATATCTGCCAACTTTATGAATATCATCATTCAAATTTTCTAATAGTCATAATTGACTCCATCAAAGAGTGGTGGCTTTGTTGTTAAATGTCCTTTAGGTCCATGTTAATGGCCAACTACATTATCTATAGAATTTTCAGTCAACAAGTGGTTAGGTTTTATAAAATTGAGACCACACTCCAATGCAAATTGATAGAGTAATATTGGCGATAAAAAATTAAAATAATATTAATGAAGATTTTTTCTCAAAACAAGGATATTAAATTTTTAACAAATTAGCATCCTACCAAAAAAGTAGGCACATGAAAAGCAATATATCACATAAACAATTAGAAGTTTGATAAGACATCTAAAATCTCATATTTGAATGATCACGTTTTAAGTGACTATGTAGATTTTCTTCGCATAGAAGAAAAAATGGAAAGTTTAGAAATTTATCTGGTTAGCTCTAATGCTCAACTTTGTAGTTTCCTTTCAAGCTTCCCTTTATTTATAGACTTGAAGAAGCCCTTGATAGTTGATGACCTTTTGCTACCTTTAGGAGATTGTTAATAATTCCAAGTTAGGCATGACATAGGTTCTACTATAAGATAGCCAAAATTTGTTGGTTTATGTTAGTTTGCCCTCAAGGCATCTTCTTTTTATAATATAACACCTTTTAAGGATTAACTTGATTGGACTTAGACACGAGCTAGGTAAGGTAGCCTGAAAGTCAAGGGTCAGTTTTTGGGGTGGACTAACTAGCCAACCAATTCACTTGGCTCAGTCGACAAAACTTAATGCATAAAATTTGAGGTAACAAACTTCTAGTATAGTTAGGAGGACCCTGAAAACTAAAACTCTGTTAGGAAGAAGTCCCAACATACTCCTAATTAGAAATTACAAATTTGAGTTCGTATTATATCATTGTTGTATTTTATTAGATTTTTATTGATATATTTGCTCAGGTTGCAAGATAATTTCCACGATACAAATTAGGCCTAGAACTAAAGGAATTAGGATTCTCTCTAAATAGGTGAGTGAGAATTTCTACCTTATGGCTCCTTTTTCTATACCAAAATGATATTTCAAATCTAACCAAATATTTTTTGTGTAGGTAGCAAAAAAATTAGGCCTAAGCAAATAACAAGTTTTACCATGAATAGATTTAGAAAATAATAATTATATATGGATGATAGATTTAGGTTATGTATGCAATGTCAAGATCATGAATAGAACCATGATAGCACTTAGATATGATTATGAGACATGAAAATAAGAAACACGTACAACGAAAGGAAAATGAATAAGGAATTAGACCAAATTAGAAATTAGGAAACATGATTATTCATTGATTTATGTGTTATGTATGATTTACTAAATGTATATATGGATAAAATTAGGCTATGGCTTAGCATGGAATATAACTATATTCTAGTTAGATGTTCTTAGAGATCCATTTATGTGTGTTTCATGAAAAACACTCTCATTTATTCATGACTTCAGATTTTCAAGATCTTTAAAGCACATTAATTTGTGAAAGTTATTATAAAACTTTATTTTTATATTTTCAAATTAAATTACTTCAAAATATCATTTTTAGATTTTCATGAGTTTTTCTTTAAATAATTTTCATAAATTATATATTTTTTGTAATTATTTTATTATTTAAAACTTTGTTTATTTTATCCTATTTTATACTTTTCAAACACACGGTTTGCTTTTCTAAGTTAGAATTATATCTCTAGAGAAAATGATTTAAAATGATTTTTCCTCATAATTTTCATGAAACTCCCATATGCATCTAAGATACGTTAGAAAGAATAGATTTTTATAGGAAATTTAGAAAGAATATGATAACTAGTTTATTATAGGTAGAAAGCATGATTTTCCTTAGAGAATCCATGAATACAAAAAGATGTTTAGGAGATGATTTGTATATGTGAACTGATACAAACCAAGTGGGATTTAGAAGTCATATGTGCATTAGAGGATAAATACTTTTATTTTTCCATCATTGGGGACAGTGACTCATGATTCATGATGCAGTATAGGAGGGCACACTTTACTCAAGTATGTAAGGTTTAGGGCATACAACATTTCAGTCATCAATCCTTCCATTGATTCACAATGCCAATATAATCATATGACTTGTCATGCAGGGCTGGTAGAACTCAAGAAATGAGCATATGTACATGATGAGTAACTTAAAGGTCCTATGCCTTAATACAATAGGGCAATCATAACTTTATTTATTTGGTTAACCATATGGTCCTTCACTTGCTATACAGAGATAGTTTTCTATGAAATTAGCAAAATGCCCTTGCTTGATAAATACATTATTTGAGATAGGATTTGATTTTCAGGCTATGCATGATCAAGTAGAAAAAAATTAAGCAAGACAAGAATGATAAGAATGATTACAGTTGCATGTGAATGAATACTCATGTAATATATATGTGTGTGTGTGTGTGTGTGTGTGTGTGTGTGTGAATTTTATATATGTCTATAATTCCAAAAAATGTTTTGAACCTAAAAATGGGTTAAGACTTTTTTGCTAACTAAGTACTCAGATTATACTTACCCATTTATTAAAATTTTTCATATTAATGAAATCTTTGAGGATATATCAATAGGGGAGAATCCTCCCTATGCACATGCATGTTATCAGGTACATGGATCCCTTAATTATCTTTTAGTGATTTATGTCGAACCAACCAAATAAAGGTTTAAACATGTTAAGATTTATGTTTTGTAAAGTTTATATTTATTTTCAAAAATTAGAAAATGTTTTACTAAAATGATTTTATAACAACATTGCATATCATGGATTATAAACTTAAAAGGCCCAATTATATATTTAGCATCAATTTCATGATTTTCAAATTAAAAAGGCTTCAGGCTAAAAAAATTAAAAAGGTTCTATGACAAAAGTATGCTCATGGGTTCATGGGTCATCACTTGGTGATTCATGCCAATTATGTCCTTAAAATTTGGGAATGTGACATGTAGCCAATGGTCACCCTGCTTTATGATAGCAGAGGTAGACTTCAACTTGGACTACAACCTTTGTAGCTAATGGTTGCTTGCCTTTTGATGAATGAGTATAACTTTGACTCCTTTTTTATATCAATAAATTCTAATTCATTAGTTTTTATTTTATATTAAATAAATAATGTGATATAATAAATAATATTTATTTTATAAATAATATAAAAATATCTTATTTTAAATTCTATTATTACAAATATAATTATTAAAAATGTATTAAAATGCTAACATTATTTTATTATTTATTAATATAAGGATAATTTTAGAATATATGAACAATATTATGAATAAGGGTGTAGAAAGGTCATTCCATAAGCGATAAAATAACTCGTTCTATTGCTTTGATGATGGAATGAAAATTTTATCATTTGATGGGATGGTCATTCTCTCAGAAATAGGCATTCCCATTTTGTAAAGCCTACATCCATTTCCATTTTATTTCATTTCATCCAACTAAATAGTAACATTATTATTTTCCATCCAATGTTCATTTTTAAACTGGTTCTCAAAATAACGTTGTCTTCCTTTGCAAAAATAAATAAATTATTAATAATGGTTACAAGTTACAAATACTACTTACCACTTTGAGTCTTGCTGGACTCATTGAAAAATGTGGCACAAGCATCATGTGAATTGTTATTTTTTTTTTTGTCAGGGAAGGGGATGAATTATTATTAACCATATATTAAGTCAATTAGAGGAAGGATACATTACTTTTTATCGTACATTAATGTTTTTTTCTTTCCTCTATTTAATGATGTGTTCATTTTTTATAGGCATAATGCATATAGTCTAAATACACATAGTGCAACTAAGAACAAGCCTAATTGAATGGAATGAGAATGAGAATAACCAAAAAGTTTATTTGGTTAACACTATGGAATGGGAGTGCCCATTCCTTAGGGGAATGACTATTTCATTAAATGATAAAATTTCTACTCCATTTATATATGTTTAATATATTGTAAGTTGATTTTGAATTGTTAGTAAATTGTTATCAAAAGCTAAAGTATTTATAAATAAATATGAGAGATTCTTAGTGTACACTTAGCTGTGTGCATTAAGTCAATTAGAAAAAAGTACATTATTTTTTTAGTGTACATTAATACTTTCTTTCTCTCTTATTTATTAATATGCTCGCTCCTTTTTTATTAGTTTAGTGCATGAAGTCTAAATGAATTTAGTGCAACTAAAAATCTTTGTAAATACACATCAAATAATTAATAATTTTAAATACACATCAAATAATTAATAATTTTATATAACATATTAATTACACATAAGAATTTCTTTGCCATACTTAGCTACTTGCTTGAACAAAATCAATCGATATTACAAGAGTTTTTTTTTATATAAAAAATATTCATATAAAACACATCTATTTGACGTGTGATTCTATGGTACCTAGAAACCAAAGCATACAGTGCTTCATGATATGTGTCATCATTTTATTTAATTTTTTATTCGTAGATCAATATTAACTGATAACCAACCTATTTTGTAAAGTAATCTTATTTTTTAATTTTTAAATCTTAACTTTAAAATTATTTAAAATTAGATGAATGAATTACATGAATTAATTTTTTTTCAACTTTGTTGCTATTTATTGTCCTTTGAAAGTCACGATTTTTATTTGAAAAAAAAAAAGGCATTCTAATAATAAAAGGAGGATGTTGAATATTCATCAATCAATTTTGGGTTAGTATCAAGTGTTGTGATTATAGAGAAAGCTGAGATTACATGGAGAAAGGAGCAAGGTACATTTGGTTCGATTTTTGAAATGAAGCTGCTCTAAGGCTAAATTCCATCAACATTATATGGGTAATTTTGAATCAATTTATATGAAATCTGGGTGATAAAATGGCATATGCGCTAATAATTTTGGTCATCTTATGTTTGCTTTGTTTTGAATGTTGTTGGAGAAAATGGCATTGAAGGAAAATCTTGGGTCATTGGACTTTTGGTCTTTGATTATTTTTAAGGAAGGACAAGAATGCTACATACTGATGGAGAGAACACTGTGTATGGATGAAAAGAAGAAAAATAGGGAGAGAATATAATCCAAATCCATTAGAGAAGACGAGTACAAAATCAATGCAAGGAACAAAATGGAATTAAAAAAATGGAAAGAAAATACAATCCTATTCATTTGAAGAAGACAAGAATAGAGACGATTAGAGTACAAGTCCAATAAATTTTAATTTGAGATATTTTGTTCTCAATGTCTATCAATGTTAAAGTTTTAGTTTATAATTTTAAATCTTTTGGAGGATTTAATTGCAAAGTCGTGAAAACTTGTTACAATAGGTAATTTGTATATGTGTAATAATTTCATTAAATATTCATACCCTAAGCACAAGATGCTTCAAATATCCCCCTATGTACCATAGAAAGCTTCTTAAAAATACTTTGTTTTAGCTTATTATGCAGTGAGCTAAAACAAAAATCCAAAAGGTTCAAAAGATTTATGTTTTATGAATTATGAAAGGATGTATGATTTTTAGTTTTCAAAGAAGGTTTTATAAAATGTTTTTATTGAATATTGCATCTCATATATTTTAAATAAATGTGCACAATCACATTTTAGCATTATTTTCATGATTTTTTTTTTAAAATGAAGGTTTTATGAAAAGATAAATGCCCATTGGTTTGTAGGCCCCCACTTGGTGATTCATGCCAATCATGTTTTGAAAATAGGGATGTGACAATAATTATGTCATAGCCATAACATGAATAATATCATAAAATTCATAAATGATTATTGAAAAGAAATTCATATATTTCATAAACAAAGCCAAAATAGCACCATAAGGTGACAACATGATAATAAAAAAAAATCAAATATGTAATCCTAATCATGATTATAAAACATAAAAGAAAAAGGCTTTACTAGCCTTGCCATGGTCTTACTCTACTATAAGCTCCATCACTTATGATCTACCATACAGAGGATGTCGTATATTTGTTGCACCTTACGTACAATGGTGTTCAGCCTCTCCTTTATGCGATCTAAGCATCAGTTTGTGCTAGTGCCCATAGCTTGCATGAGCTCATATAGCTCATCGATAGTGTGTTTCATTGGTGGCTAATTAGTGCGATGTTTCCTCATCCTAACCCTCATCAATGGACCTAAGGCTTAACTAGCTTGCTCTTAAGTAGCCACCTAATCAAGCACTACCTTTATCTCATCTAAAGTTCTTAAACACATTGGAGGGCATTAGCTCCGTAAAAGTGGCATTGATATCTATGGTGCTAGAATATCGTGGTGAAAACTAGTCTATAAGGTAGAGAGCCCTATGATGGACTCTATGCCATAATAATAAGTGACCCATTACTATGTAGGGTGGGTCATACTATTCTTCAACACTGGGGTGTGTCAAGGTATGCATGTCTGTGTAGGTAAGCTTAGATTTGTGTCCTCTATGTGATAGAATAATATGAATGACAAAGTTAAGAAGTGCCTGAGAAATAAGAGATAAGTCTATGGTAGCAATACCTAAACCCTCCATGATCTAGCCATAAAAAGCCAAACTCAGCTACTTACTTATGTTTGGCGGTTTGTTGGTATTCTCGTTACCAATACATTGTATTATACTTCCTAACATAGGGCACCTAAACAGCTTTGGAAGTAACATTGCAGTTATAGTTATCCTCCTACTACACACTAGGGTGAGTAATACTTATGGGTCATTTGATGCCTTAACTAGTTTGGTGTAGAGGTACCTTATACGTTTTGTATAGTACATCTTGAAGTAGCCCATTAAGTTTAGCCACTATTGGCACTCTAATGGATGCGACACTTGATGCATGCGATAGAACTCTTAAATGATTGAGCTAATGTACTGGCTCAGTGTGCAACCCTAGAAACTTTGGTTTGCTTGAATGTAACACATGTGACCTGAGCCAACTACTCGACTAGGTCCCAAAGGGCAATTGACCGGTCGGTATGGTTTCACAAGGTTGATTGACCATGCATAGGCAGGTTGATCGATTGCTTCCAACTGTTTTAGCAAATTTATATAAGAAGTAAACCTTGTGACATTTTCAATAGCCCTCATTTGTAATTGAGTAGCTCCCAAAGAGTGTTGCTCAGCTAAAAAGGGGTTTTGGTTTAAATTGTACAAGGTTGTTAACCTAAAGTGAGAGTTTTAGCTTAAAAAGATCAAATTCTTTCCTTAAGTTGTTTTTTTACTTCCTTAATCTTTGATTTCCTTTTTAAATGTTGCAATTTAACCAAAAATCAAAGACTTAGGTCAAAACTAGGGTAAGGTCTCTGAGGTTAGGCTTACAAGATTTCTTATCTATTAAGGTGAGTGTGTTTTTTTGCTTTTCTGGCTTTTTCTTATTTATTAAAATTATTATTTTCAAAATTTGCCCAAAATAGTTTTGCTTGATAGGATAATTAAAAGAAGGATTAGATAAATGTCTTAGACCTAATAATTAAATAGAATTATTATGTATGCTTGTTTTATGTGCTAAATGTATATATGCAAAGGTTGAGAATGCTTAGAAATATAGCCCTATGTTAGATTTATTAATATAAATATTTCATAATTAATTTAATTAATTATTTGGTAATAAATACAATAAGAAATAGGATAATAGAAGGCCAACAAGATAGAAAAGAGTAAGATAATCATAGATAGACTAAGGAAAAATTCAAAGGATGATTGTTTTTGTTGATTAGCACAATAAGGTGGGCATTAGAAGACCCATGTGCACTAGGAGATATATTCTCATGAAATTATTTTTTACAAGGCGATAGACTACCTATGATCAAGTGTGGTGTAGGAAGGCATAAACTCAAAACTTTTAAAAATTTATTCGATGTCAAGAGGAATATATTAGTTATCAACAAACATTGCTTCTAGTAATAATCTATCATTCTAGTATAATTTAAATGTTTATTTTGTAGGGTCAATAGGAATTAAGGACCCTTTGCATCACATCTCTATGAATATGATATGTTGACTAGGAAATGTATAAACACTTAGTATCAAGATAAAGGAAAGAATAAACAGAAATATTGCATGCATATGAGTATATATATATCAATACTTATATACAGATGCTATACAAGTTTTATGGCTAAAAGGATTTCAACCCCAATGAGGGTATAAACCTTCACTTCACTAAGTACCATGGTTGTATGCACCTTTTTATTTTATTTTTTTTCAGGCACTCAACATATTAAGGATCTTGATCAGGTAGGACTCACTCCTACACATTAGAGGTAGGAAGTATGTTTAGTATGTGGTAGTTCAGTGTAGAGAGTTAGCAGTTGGCCAAGCCAAAAATATTTTGATTTTCATTTGCATATGATTTTAGTTTGGTTTTGAAATTAAGTGCACACATTGTTAATAGGTTTTATTAGAGAATATTTAAAGGATTTTTATTGTATAAATTATGAGCCATAGGTTCATAGGTCATCCCTTAATGATCCATACTAATCATAGAATTGGGGATATGATAAGTTGATATTAGAGTATTAGTAATGTTGACTAGCATTAGGGATAAGTTAGATTGGGAAATGGTAAGTAAGCTTAGGAGTAGTTATCATTACCCAAGATCTGTTTATCCATGCTCATTACATATTTATCCGCATCTGAGAATGATCTTTTCATGATTAACTCAAATTTTGTTTCTCTTCTAAAACTTAGGATGAATGGCTAATATAGCATATTTTAGGCAAAATAGAGAATCAAATGAAAATGAGGATTAAGAGTCGAATTTGCCTCCAAATCTATAATTGAATTGGCAAAAAGGCAAAATGACACAATTGTATAGATTTGCTCACTAGCAGACTGAGTGGACCAGTTGTAATAAACCATGGAGGTGTTGGCTTGGAATATGACACACAAAGGGGTATTATACATGCTAGTATGCTAAGAATAGGAGGTTATAGTACCAGCACCACCATCGCCACCTCCCTCGATGAGAAACACTCAAATCATGGATTTCTTTTGCCTTAAGCCCATGAATTTTAAGGGTAGCTACCAAACTCAAGACCCATAAGAGTTCCTTGAGTAGATTGAAAAGATATCAAAAGTAATAGGATGTCCCCTATACAATACTTTAAGTACATCAGTTTTTTGTTGGAAGGAGTAGTTTTGCACTGGCATAGGGCCTAATGTGACAACCAAGTGCAAGAATTTTTTTGAAAGTATGGGATGACTACTAAGAGACGATCTTAAAGCAATTCTTACCTAAGAGCATTAGAGATAAAAGAGTTGAAGATGCTTTCTATGATGATAGTAGCTAATTACACTTCTTAGTTCAACAAGTTATCTCATTACGCTTGGAGCATAATTTCAGGAACTAGGTTTGTTGAGACTGGGAAAGATAAAGCTAAACTACCTAAGCTTATAGTTAGGATGAGTCCAGGTTGAACCTTAGAGATCAGTGACTTATTTTATTATGTTCATAGTAGGAAATGGGGGATTGAATATTAACTAATCAGAAATAGGAATTAAATTAACAATGATAGCATAAGTGAAACAAAAGCAAGAAAAAGGAAAATATAATGGAGGAAAGCTTCAATCCAAGAGACTTGCAATCAATTCAGTGACTGATCATTAACACAATTACATCATTCCTTCATTGACCACTTAGTCAAAAAATTAATTAAGCCTAGCACCTAATTAGTTCTTATTAATTTCTTCCTAAATTGGTCAACTAAGCCCAGCACTTGATGAACCCTTATTACTAAATTAGTTGTAGCCTAGCATCGTAACCAATTTATTAATAGCATTAAAATATGAAAATACCAAGACTAATTAATCAATTTACTCTAGTAGCAAATCAACTAATTACCCCCAATTCTCTAGGAAAATTGCCTTACCCCAGCAATAAATCAAAACCCCTATTGCCACTCAAACCAAATAGCTAAAAACAATAACATTGCCTGTAGAGATTCAATTAACAGTAAATCATAATGAACAAATAATTAATGGGCCCTATTAACTAATCATCCAAAGCAATTATTAGCATTAAAATAGAGAATCAAGATAATCAAATTAGGAATAAATTGACAATAAAAGCAAGTCTCACAATCAGAAAAAGAATTGATATAGAATTTCCCTTATATTGAAACAAGAGTTTAGCTACACATTATGTAAAATTACAAGAAAAAATAATGAAAAAGAGAAAACCTAATTAGGTTGGAGTTGTTGCCCTAGTAGAGCTCCTCCTCTTCACACAAGTAGAGAAAAAATAAAAATGATCTAAAAATTATTATAATTATGGCTTAGCTGAGCTTTTATAGGGGTTCATTACACTAGCTCTACTTAAATTATTGATTATGGTTGGAAAGAGGATTAATTGGAAGTGGATCCCTTTATATGAAATGTAGCTTTGTCTCTCAAGAGTCCAGTGACCTTAACCATGCATAAAAATTTGATTCCTAGCTCAAGTTAGGGCTAAAAATTGAAATAACTTTTTATAGCAGTCCAACCCTATAACAGAATTTAACAATTAAGTCTACAATCTTGTAGCTATTTGAAAATGGTATGGCTTAACCTTAAGCCTCTGATGAAAGTTGGGGGAATGGATCTTAGCTATCTTATAGGCTTAAGTTTGTGTTGAAATAAGAAATAGAGCTCCACTTATGATAAAAATATCGAAATTAGTTTTGGATCATAGGATAATACTCTATTTCTAATTCTAAGCTTAAATTGATGCCTAAAATGGTTGAAATGGCTTGGGACTCTGTACAACATTTTTAGATTTTTTTCTTAGCTTTTTAAAGACAAAAGAATCACCTAAAATCAAAATCCAAAACTTAAGATACACCTAAAAATTTGAAATAGTCTGAAACAATACCAAATTACTGAATTAATTCAATTAAGCACAAAATCTGAGCAAACAACAAAACTAATTACAAGTTTCTAGTTAAGCTCATAGAAATGACAAAAGACTAAGTATATAAGTCATAGAAGATATGTATAGATTGTGTTCATCAGGATAGATCATTTTGTTAGAGGTTTGGCATTTGTGTACTTCATAGCCATCATAGTTGATGACCAAACCATGACGTGGATGTTTTGAATAGGACTTTGGATGTGGAATTAGAGAGAAAAGAATAGAATGTGTTTGAGACACACTTAAGGGACAAAAACAAACTAGAAGTAACTTTGAGGGAAATAATCATTCTTAAAAGATAAGAGGGAATAGCAAGGATCTTATAGGATGAAACCGTGGACAAGGTCTTGGAAATTCTAAGTCAGTAGGACCTAAGTATAGGGAGCCAAATATAGTAAAACAAAAAAGTCACAGACCTTTGGTACCCCTCAGGTAGAGGCCTCAGTGAAGAGCTCCCCACTATGCATAATGTGTGGAAAATTTCACCTAGTAGCCTACATGTTAGGCTCTGGAGCATATTTTAAATGTGGCAAGTAGGCCACAAGGAGAATACATATCCCATAATGAATGTAAAAGGGACCAATCAAAAGACCATTGTACCCACCACATTTGTCGGGTCAACACAACCTCTAGCAAATCGAAGTGGAAGAGGACAGAGATCAACAGATAGAGGACAAACTTCACATGGACAAAGGATTGCTAGAGTCTTTGCACTAGCAAAGCAAGATACTTAGGCATCCAATGTTGTTTTAATAGGTATAGGATCTGTTAAATCCTAACTTGCTGGAATACTATTTGATTCTAGTGTTACCCATTCTTTTGTTTTGAATTATTCATTAAGCATTTGAATGTGAATATTGCACCTTTATGTCATAACTTGTATGTGGTAACTTCGGTGGGAGAATGCTTACAAGCAACTTAGGTGGCCAAAAAATGCAAGGTGGACATCTCGAGAAAGATCATAGAGACAGATTTGGTTATCTTATCAATAACAAACTTTGATATGATTCTAGGAATGGATTGATTAGCAACACATTATACTCTTTTTGATTGTCATCCAAATATGATCAAATTCTCCTTCCCACAAGAGCTTTTTTTTTCCCCAAAAAGATCGGAGTAATGTAAAATTCCATTTGATCTTAACCTTGGAAGTGAGAAGGTTAGTAAGAAAAGGATGTTAGGCATTCTTGGTTGTGGTGAAGGATGTGGAAAAGGCTACATTGAAAATAGAATCTATTCCTATATTGTTAGAATACTCAGATGTTGTTTCCATATGAAATACTAGGTTTACCATCAAATAGAGAGATTGATCTAGTATTTGCAACTCAACCTATATATATACCACCATATATGATAGCACCAATAGTGTTAAAGGAACTAAAGTTACAATTGTAGGACCTCTTGGATTAGGGATATATCCAACTAAGTACTTTATCATGGGGTGCTCTACTTTTATTTGTTAAAAAGAAGGATGGTTTAACATGACTTTGCATAGATTATCGATAATAGAACATGGTGATAGTTAAGGATAAGTACCTACTACCATGGATTGGTAACCTTTTTTATTAGCTCTAAGGTGCTTGGTGTTTCTCCAAGGTAAATCTCCTCTATAGATACCACCAATTGAAAATCTGAGATAGGCATGTACCCAATATAGCCTTTAAGACCCATTATGGACACTATGAGTTATTGGTCATGTCTATTGGGTTAACTAATGCACCAGCTATATTCATGGACTTGATGAACCAGGATTTTAGGCCATTCCTTGATTAAATCGTTGTTGTCTTCATAGATGATATTCTCATCTCTTCAATGAGTAAAAAGGAGTATCCCAACATCTGAGGATAGTCCTCCCAACTCTAAGGGAGCATAAGATATATGCTAAGTTCTCAAAATGCGATTTCTGGATTCAAAGTGTTGTATTTTTAGGGCATGTGATCTTAAGGACAATATTAGTTTAGACCCTTAAAAGGTTGAGGTAGTGTAGAATTGGCGAAGGTTAACCATAGTCATGCATATTAGGAGTTCTTGGGTTTAATGGGGTATTACAGATGGTTTGTTTCATACTTTTTTTGGCCTAGTAGCTTCTTTGACTTGGTTAACCCACAAAGGGCTAAAGTTTGAATGGACAAACAAATGCCAAGGAAGCATTGAATTGTTGAAGAAGTGCTTTACCTCAACCCCAAATTTGACCCTCTCTTTTGGAACAAATGGATATTTAATTTATTGTGATAAATCTAGAGTTAGTTTGGGATGCATCCTAATGTACCATGAGAAAGTGATATCCTATAGTTCACAGCTTGTGGTTTTTGCATTGAAACTATAGTGGCACTATTTGTAAGGAGAGGCTTGTGACATCTTCATAGATCATAAGAGTCTCAAGTATATCTTAGAGTAGAAAGACCTTAATCTTCAACAAAGAAGGTAGATAGAGTTAGTAAAGGATCATGACTGCAATATACAATGTCACCCTTGTAAAGTGAATGTCATAGCAAATGTGCTTAGCTATTAATCGGTAAGAAGCCTAACTTACATCATTTTAAAAGGAATGATCTAACTAAGGGCATGTAAGAGATGGAGGCAAGTTAGGTATAATTGGAGTTGTGTAAATCAAGGTCCTAATAGTTAGTGTGTGAATGAGCTCACCACTAATAGAGCAAATCAAAGCTACCTTAGCTATGGACTCAACATCTATCAAGCTTCAGGAAAGGGCTAAACAAAAGTCAAAAATAGGAATTATGGTAAATCAAGTTGGAATCGTAAAATACTAGGATTGATGCAGGTTTCAGAAATGGGTGAATTAAAGGATCTTAGCTAGTTCTAGTGGTAGAAGGGTATGAAGAAAGACACAATGGACTTTGTAGTTAGGTGTCTTACTTGTCAACAAGTGAATGTGGAATACTAGAGGCTAGAAAGATTATTGCAAAGTATTGAAATTGTCAAGTGAAAATGAGACAATATTACCATGGATTTTGTGATGAGACTCCTTATGTCCTTAAAGGGACACAGCTCGATGTAGGTCATCATGGATAGGTGAATTAAGTTCTGATAAGCGCTGTCTACAACATAGAATAACATGCAAGAATCTTTCTAAATAAGATTGTATCATTGAATAAGGTACTTACCTTGATCATGTAAGACAAAGGAGTTCAATTCATGTCACAGTTTTGGCAAGCTTTTCAAGAAGCTTTGGGAACATAACTCAAATTTAACATGGCTTTTCACCTATGGATAGGTAGTATGAGTAGACTCTACAGATCTTACAAGACATGTTAAGGGCATGTGTACTAGAGCTTTCAGGGAATTGGATGGAACAACTACCTCTCGTAAAGTTTACATGCAAAAGTAGTTTCCATACTAGCATTTAGATAGCACCATTTGAGGCTATCTATGGGAGGAAGTGCTAAATGCCAATTCGATGGGTTGAAATGGGAGAGAATGCTACTTTAGGATTGGAATTGATTTAGGATGCATTGAAAAAAGTTCAAGTCATATGAGACTGACTTCTAATAGCTAGAGTAGGCAGAAAAGCTTATACAGATAAAAGGAGATGGCCATTCAAATTTTAAGAAGGGGATTATGTCTTCTTGAAAATATCTCTTATGAAAGGAGTAACACATTTTGGAAAACAAGACAAGCTTAGGCCTTATTACATAGGGCCATACATTATTCTTAACCAAATAGGAGAAGTTGCCTATTGCCTAGATCTACCCCTTGAATTGGATGGAATTCATCTCGTTTCCATGTGTCTATGTTCTAGAAGTACTTCCTAGATGATAGTTAAGTCCTTCCCTAGGTTCCTAATGATTTGAGATTAAAAATGACTTATGAAGTTAGGCTTGTGGTAATACTTAATGGACAAGTTAAATGATTAAGATCAAAGGATGTTCCCTCTATCAAGATCCTATGTGATATAAGTGGAAAGGAAGATATCACCTAGGAACTAGAATTGGCTATGGCCATGAAGTATCTAAACTTTTTAGGTAAGGAATTTATGTTTTCTTTGATGACAAAGTTTAGAATGATAAAGGATGTAGAAAGGCACTACCAATATTACATGAAAAGATAAGAAAATGCTTTGATATTAGGAAATAGGAATTCCTATGTTATATAGATGTTTTACATGCTTTCTACTTAGGAAACTAAAATGGACAATTCAAGGATGAATTGTCTAAAAAGGGGAGAATTTGTAACACCCTTAAGGATAGGAATAGTCTAAAATAAACCAAACTAATACAAAATGGATGAGAGTTTAAAACTTAAAACCTAGGCTAAAATGGAACTACTAGATAAGTTAGACGAAGGTTTTGGGCCAAGTATGGCCTTGGGACCTAAGCCAACCAATTGACCAGGTTCTAAAGGGTGGTCAAACGGTCAATATGATCTTGCAAGGTTGACCGATATAGTACATATAGGTCGACTAGTTACGTTAATGATCTTAGATACAGAGCAACCCCTGTGATATTTTCCATAACCCTCATTTATAATTGAGTAGCTCGTGAAGATCATTGCTTAGCTAAAAAAGGATTTTGGTTTGCACTCTACAAGGGTGTGAATATAAGGTAGAGTTTTAGCCTAAAAGAACCAAATTGTTTCCTTAAGTTCTTTATTTTTTCTTATTTTTTTATTTTCTCTTTAGTTGTTGTAGTTTCTCCAACAGTTAATGGCTCAGGTCAAAACAAGGGTTAGGGCTTTAAGGTTAGGTTTAAGAGATTTTTTTCTTACCAAGGTGAGTGTTTTGCTCTTCTAGCTTTCTTTTATTTATTAAAATTATTATTTTCAAAATTTTCCTAAAATATTTTTTGCTTGATAGAATAATTAGAAGAAAACTTAAATTAATGTCTTTGACCTAATAATGAAATAAAATTATTAGGTATATTACTTTTATGTGCTAAATGTATATATGTAAAGGTTTGGAAGGCTTACAAATAGAGCCTTAAGTCAGACTTATTAATCTAAATACTTCCAAAATCAATTTAATTAATTATTTTGAAATAATTATTATAAGAAATAGGATAATAGAAGGTTAGCAAGTTATAAACTAAGGAAAAATTCAGAGGATGATTGCGTTTATTAACTAGCACATGAAGGTGGGCATTGGAGGACTGATATGCATTAGGAGATATATGTCATGAAATTATTTTTCACAGGGTGACAACTACCTATGATCAGGTGTGATGTAGGAGGGAACAAACTCTGAACTTTTAGAAATTTAATTAATGTCCCAAGGTGCATATTAGTTATTCATAGGCACCACTCCTACCAATGATCCATCATGCCATTATAATTTACATGTTTGTTTTGTAGGGTTAATAGGAATTAAAGACCTCTTATATGACATCTCTATGAGTTTGATATGTTGATAGGAAATGTATGAACTTTCAGTATCAAGATAAAGGAAAGAATAAACGAGGAATATTGCATGTGCATGATTATATATGTATGTGTGTGTACACACTTACACACAAATGCTATATAAGTTTTATGATGAAAAGAATTTCAACCTAAAGGAAGGTACAAACTATCACTTCATTGTGTATTATGGTTATACTCACCTTTTTTTTTAGTACTTTTTCAAACACCCAGCATTTCAAGGATCTTGATCAGGCAGAGCCCATTCTTACACACTAGAGGTAGAAAGTACTTTAGTGTATGGGTAGTTAATGGTAGAGAATTAACAGTTAGCCAGGCCGACCCTATCATGTCATGAGTCATATTTTCAAAAAACATTTTGTTTCTATTTACTTTGATTTTCATTTACATATGAATTTAGTTTGGTTTTGAATCTAAGTGTGCAGATTGTTAATAAGTTTTATTTGAGTATTATTTAAAATATTTTTATTGCATATGAGTAATGAGCTATGGGTTCATGGGTCACCCCTCAATGGAGAAGGCTTAAGAAGATATTTAAGTGAATGGGGAAAGAATGATGGTGAAGACTTTTATAGCCTCGCTTTAGTTGACTAGTCTCAAGGGAGCAGTCAACCGTACCCTCTTTTTCACCTCTTTCTTTCCTCATTCCCCTTCTCACACTCATGGGTAGAATTGTCCTTATCTTTTCCCTTTAACTTTTGAGGGTAAAATCATCCTTATTCCTCATTTCGCTTATTTTCGAGGATAATTATGTTTTTCCTACTACGCTTATTATCCTAGGTTTAACATCATTATTCTCCTTTCTCCTCATGTAAGGCTTCTATCATCATCGACTTCCCATTCTTGTATAGGGAGTACATTTATCATCAACACATCATTCTAAAGTAAAATAGCCATTACTCTCCTCTCTTAGTATGAGGGTAAATTCATTCTTGTTACCTTCCCTCTCATTCGAGTGTTAAATCTTCATTTTTAACCCTACTTCTTTCAAGGGAAACTTTGTCATTATTACTTAGGTAATTTCATCACTATCGTTTCCTCCTTTCATTTGAGGGCATTTTCATCATTTTATGATTTCTCCTTCCATTCAAGAGTATTTATATCATTTTATGATCCGTATATTTTCTATACTATGCTACAATTCTACTTTCACTAACATTTATTGTGTTGACTTGATTAATTTTTAATGACTAGATTAATGGATTTCCTAGACAACAATGGGTTCTCCCAGGTGCATTCTACTATTCCACTAACTCTAATGTGCTATACTAGACAAAAAAAATATGTTGTAATACCAACTTATCACATCTCCAATTATGGGAAAATGATCTGTACAAACTACTAAGTGGTGACCCATGAACCCATGAGCATTTATTTTTTAATAAAACATTTATACTTTAAAAACTATGAAAACAATGCTAAAATTATGTATGCATGCATATATTTTAAAATATGAAATAAAAGTTTCAATAAATCCATTTTGGAAAATCTTCTTTGGAAATAAAATACTTAAATTCTTTTCATAATTCATAAAACATTTGAGCCTTCATCTGGCTGAGTGGATACATTCACTAAAGAGATAATCAAGGAAGTCATATACTTAATAACATGAAATCACATAAAGAGAAGCTTGCTCTAATTGAGACATTCCTCAAATTCCATACACCTAAAATGTTAGTGGAATGGGGGTGAGTACAACCTAAGTACTCAATTAGTAGAAATTTCCACCTCAAATGTTATTTCTGATCTAGTTAAATTTCCTCTATGTTGTCATAAATTTCCATAAAACATTTCCTTTCATAACACACTTTATTTCATACAATCATGTCACTTATCATACAGAGTAATGGCATAACACAATCTATACAATGGCTACCTCAAGGCAGCAAGTTATTGAATCCTTATATCAACCAATCATAATACTAAATAGTGGCTACCTTGATAGTTAGTAATAGGACCATCTAGTTAACCAATCATAATACTAAGTAGTGGCTACCACAGAATCTAATAGTGGAACCCTTAGGTCAACCAGTAATCATGCATGCATTTCATTTTGTATGGTGTGCCAGCCTTGTAAGATAATTTAGTCTCAAGCAACATATAATGATACTATGTATGCCTAGGGAAAGACATGATGAGGTTATATGGTCTTTAGCCATATCATATCATGTTGAATGCAATCTCTGTATTTCATATAATTGTGCCTTCTACACCACACTTGTCTCATGTGTCACTAGCTATTATGACTATCATAATGACTAATAAGTCTATTTGATTCATCTTCCTAGTGTACATAGGCCTTCCTCTTCTTACTTTGTATCAGTCACATACACAATAATTTCTTTTATAATTTTATCTATTTATAGAATTTCCCTAAGGAAATTATTATTTACCTTTACTAGGTTTATCTTTTTGTTTTATACTATCGTCCCTATTTGGAGTCATCTACTCAACCTTAATCTTTGCCAAAAGAATGAAATACTTAAATCATGAAATGATTTTAAGGAACACATGGAAATTATAGGAATTATAAAGATTAAGAAAATTGTGAAAACCATGAAAATTTGTAAAGCCTATAAAAGTATAACATTTATGCATTTATGTAAGCTATGGTAATCATGTTAATATGAGAAATATGGAAAATCATGGATAGTCATGAAAATTATGAAGAATTATGAAAATCATGAAAAGGTCATGAAATTTTTTAAAACTCATATAAAATAAGAAAAGTCAGATTATCTAAAAATATTTGATTAGTTCTATGTTCCAAACCTATGCCAAGCCCACCCACGCATACATACAAACAATCATAAAATTCAAATAATTCACATAACACATATGTCCTACATTCTAAACTAAACTATATCTTACATCTTATCATGGTTTGAAAACATTACATTTATCATATCATAAATTGTAACCTTTCAAATTCATGTCATGTCTCGTATCTTTTCCTACTCATTTCATATCCTGGGCATGGTCACAATCTAACACATAGGAAACTTTTAAAAATTTTGAAAATACAAACATATGCATATGATTTTTAATAAAAGGAATCCAGTCAAAGTAGAAACTCCCACTCACTAGATAGAGAGAATCTTTCTAGACATTCCAAGGTCATTAGTTCAAATAATTATAGGGCCTAAGTTGTTGCCTAAGTGAAATCTCATAAAATATATGAAATATATTGATTAAAAGTTAAAATCTATAAAAAGTGAGATGAAAATAACTAGATTAAGCTTTTGGTTTAATTGATTTACCTTTATTTAGTTGATCTATACTAGAAATGCATGAAGAATTCCTCCCAATAAGGTTTCAACCTTTAGAGACTGACTGACCATACTAGGATTCTAATTTCTTAAATTTTGTGTACCTAAGGATTTGTTAAAGCTAATGTTGGTTGGTTGACTGGTCTGTGGGATCAAGTTGATCAATTGAACTAGTCATCGATTCACTAGGGCTAGTCAATCGATTGGTCCACCCTTAAAGGTCAACCTATTGGTCCTCATGCTTACTCACTGGACCCATATTTGAGTCTAGTCAAGTTAACCTTGCAAGCATGTTACACTATTCCTAATCATCTGCCTCACTTGCCTAGGATTTTCGTCTCTCACTTTGTCACCATAAGCATTTAGCAAACATCCAACCTTTCCTTTATTCCATTGTGATCACAAAACTTTAATAGGCCTAAATGGAAATAATTGTGAAACTCAACGCTATCTTCTCTTTTCTTCATCGTCGACGGTCTTTATGTCAACTCCAGTCAAGTCGGTGTGACTACTAACCACCACCTCACACTAGTTCCATCACACAACGTGGTGCCACTACCAACTAATCATACTCCTATGGTTGGCCAAATTGCTGAGTTGAATAAATGTAGCACTGCTCCTTTCCATTCTAGCTCTCCAAATATTACTTAGGATATTTATAGTTTGGTTTCTTCAAAGAAAGATTCTTTTTATGTTACAAGTGTTTATAAGAAGAAATGAAAAAAGGTTGAAGACATTTATAATTGCTCTAAAGAATTAATTGAAGCACTATATAGAATCAAAGGTGAGCGTGAGGTCAAAATAAAATAATAAAATAGCAATATGACCAAAGGATGGTTATTAGCTGATGTAGTGTTCAAGGCAAATGAGTTTGGAAGATTAATTACTTTTTCTTTGTTGCCCACTTTAGATCTCATAATGTATTTATATCAGTTCCATCATTGCTTGTCCAATTATTTGAGACCTCACCATTTAGTATTCTAGAATATGATGAGGTGCTAAAACAAATAATAGATAGAATTATGCAGAAAGTTTCTCGTGTTGCTGTTGCACTCTTAGATGATGATGATGATGATGATTAGAAATAATGCAATTAAAAATATTTGTGAAGTTGGGAATAAGTCCTTGAAGTTGACAAATTGCAAGTTAGATATAAACAATAGGATATTTCAATTTTTGCATCAAGTAATTTTCATTAAATAAATATATTTGTGTATTGCTTACATGCTAGGGATTTGAAATGCGTTAGCACCACTGACATATTAAGGGATGCTCATGGATCACAAGGCAAACTTAAGGGGAATGCTTTAAAATTTAAGCTTGAGGAGTTTAGAAATTGTGAGTGTTTTAAACAAACTTTGAGTTACATGTGGCTTTTATACACTATATGTATATATATATATATATATGTATTGGCATATATGAAATTATGATTGTTATGTATGCTAAATTATGTGAAACCTTATGTTATAATTAATATAAAAATAGAGTCTTATGGTTTGCTTGGTGTAAGGATTATGCCAATTGTCTCGTGGCCACTAAGCCATTTTCTTAGCTCATACTTGATGGCTAAACCAACATAAATAGTAGTGGCCTATGAACTTGAGACTTAATTTGAACAAATTTTGAGATCTCACCATTTTATACTTTGAAATATGATTGGATGCTTAGATAAATGGTAGATAGATGTATGCAAAAAAACTTTTAGTGTTGTAGCTACATTCTTAAAAGTTGATGATGATGGTTATAAAAAATAGTGCATATAAAAATATCTATGAAGTTAGGAATAAGTCCTTAAAGCTGACAAATTACAAGTTAGGTATAGACAATAAGATATTTCAAATTTAATGGTGAATAATTTTCATTAAAGAAATATATTTGTGTAATGTTTTCATTTGAGGGATTTGAAATGCATTAGCAATATTGACATATTCAAGGTAGCTCATGGATCATGAGGCAAACTTAATGGGAATGCTTTAAAATTTAAGCTTAAAGAGCTTGTTGTGAGTGGAACTTTTAAACTCATCATGACTTATATGTAATTTTTATACGTTTTATGTGTGTTTGTGTGTCTTTATACATATATATATGTATTGGCATATATGAAATTGTGATTGTATCATGTATGCTAAATTATATGAAACCATATGTTATAATTAATACAAAAATAGAGTCTTATGGCTAGCCTAGTGTAAGGATCATGCTAGTTATCTTGTGGCCACTGAACCATTTTCTTTGCTCACACTTATGGTTGGACTGGCCTAAACTGGAGTGACCCATGGACTTGAGACTTAGTGTATAACAAGAATAACTAAATAAAATAATAACTAAACACTAAATAACAGAGAATAGAATGAATTAACAAATCTAGAACCTTTGTTGTTTGGAGAATTTTAAATTGAAACTATATGGACTATGGTAAAATGGTGACTACCTGGACTTGAGTTTATGGCTGGCCAAACCACAATTACTGATAACTCTTTAATGCATTTTGTTTAATGTTTACTTTTATAGTGGTGCTGTATTATTAGTTTGCATAAAAGTTTTTGGTATGATGATTTTATGTATCTGTGAATGAGTTGTTATAAAAGGCTTGTAGGGCTAAGCTATTATGAAATAAGAATACAAGTTTACATGTGAACATATAATTTATTATATTCAATGAGCACAAAAAATGTGGAAAATCACATGTGCTTGCCCGCAATACAGCTTATCGGCTTAGGACCATTTATGGGAGAACTACACGACTTGCATATATTACATTTTCATATTTACATAGTTTGGATGGCCAAGCAATCTTTAATATATAGATGATATATTTAATGCAAATTATATGTTTGATCTTGAAGAATAATTACACGTGGCTTATATTGCTACAGGTGATAAACGTATGGTTCTATGTATCATTGCCTAATGATTATATTTTCCCTATTCGAGGCTGTGGTAGATGATTCTAATGGTGAAATAATTGTTAGATTTTTTGTAACTCTTAGACAATCATGGTTCTCAATGATGTGTGAAATGCTACATACATACATACATACATATGTATATATTGGTGTGTGTACGCATTTTGTATGTGAATTCACTGTAGGTTTAGCAATTTTCAGTCATTAAGTTAGTGATTGAACTCACCCATCACTATTATAACTATAGGAACAATTATTCTACATTTTCTATCATGGATGCCAGAGTTAAGTAAACATCATTGATTGTAAGACTAGAGAGTTCATGGGCACAATTAGAATCGTTACTACCATATTAGTCATACTCTTCTTTTCTCACCTAGAGATGGATTTATCGTGGAAGTTTTAGAGCTCCAAGGTCGTAATAAAATATGTATAGGTTGATAAATATGTAATGAAATACATAAAATATTGTCACTTACTTAGCATGTAGACATGTTAATTTGGTAACTAACATTCACCAATTCTTTGTTGAAAAAGAAAAAATTCCCCCAAAATATACATGTAGACACTAATGGATTTTAAAAAAAAATTGAATAAAAAGACCAACTTAAAATTGGGATTCTAGGTTAATTAAGAATATTAGGTCAAGGTCTTAAGTACAAAAGATTTTTATCCTAATCACATGATGTGCTGTGCTGGTGATAAAAGAATTATTTGACCCATCAGTTTTCACATAAAATATTATAGAAAAAATGAAAAAAAAAACTTTCAACTATGGGGGAGTGGCTAGATTTTAACTCACTAGCTTTGAAAATTAGGAATTATAACCTTTTTAAATTATATAAAACCTTAGAATTAACAATAATAATTTACTTATTTGTTTTTTATAATTTTTTAAATATGTATCACGATATATTGTATCAAATTGTCACATTATTTTCACACAACTTTAAACTCACTTGGGCGTACTTATTTAAATATTAATATATTTAATTTAGTTTACTATAATTATTAACATAGAAATGAGTTCAAATTATATAAAGAAAAATTGATGTGACTAATTAATATCTCATGATATTATGATATTTGTTTAAAGTTTTAAGAAAAAAATAATGCCATTAAATGAAATGATTAATTAAGTGGACAATAGGTGTTTAATTAAAGGTTTTATATAATTTAAAATTTCGATTTTAAGTTTCTGAAGTTAGTGGCCCCAAAAATCCAAACACTCCAAAATTATAGAGAATTTTCTACATTTTCTCAATATTTTATATAAATTAAATATTTTTCATTTTTTTTTAAAACATAGATCAATCTATAAATTCTAATTAATAGTACCAACTACATGTATTCACTGTTCAAATAATATCATACATATATATATATATATATGATAAATGTAATTGGGTCAAATTTTTCATTGTTTTTATTATAATTATATACATAATAATATAGAAGAAGTTGATAAAAAAAACTCGTATTTATAGTAATGAATCTTTCAATTTCAAATGTAAAATCCATATACCTATTAATCATATATTTTATATCATTTTTTTATTATAATTTATTAGCAAATTGTATATATTTTTAACGTAAAATTCACATTTCTTATAAAACAATCTATGCTAACCACAACTCAATTAACATTTTAAGAAAATTTGAATTATAACTCAAATCTATGATCGCCACAAGCACAAAACTCATATTCCTTATGAAACATATATTTCCACAACTTAAAATTCATGTTCCTTATTGATGAACTAGGCTTTTACCATGCATTTGCATGGGATTATGTTATATTTGATTGATATTTTTTTATTATTATAGGCGAAAAATGGTCTCGGAAGAATGCGACAGATCCGAACCTGCCAGAGGCCAGATCTTCTAGCTTGCTGAGAGCGCCCAGTGAACTTTACCTCGCTCGCTACTAGACAGCGAGACAATGAGGTGATCATGAAGACCAGTTGTTAGAAAGTCGATCATTCTACTCGAGCTCGCTATCTCGCTACAATAGCATCGAGCTCGCTACAACAATTCCCATAACGACCCCGGGCTAGGAATCCTAGCTCAGGATGATGAACACCTCGCACGGTAAGACCGCACCAAGCGGAAGATGCTCACGAAAGCAAGTCCACAGCCGACAAGAGGGGCCTATCCCACAGCCTATATCCTGCAATAGCCAGATAGTAGCCTTTTACTATCTTTTTCATTTATTTTTTGATGTAACACAACTGTAGCTTGTAATTAATGTATGTAACTCTTCCTTCCTCTATAAATAGGAATGTAT
>JANHAO010002540.1:0-28836 GCA_026873985.1 Saraca asoca
GTTCAATTTAATTTTACCATTTTCAGTTTAATTTATATTGCAAACAAATTGATAAATTAATATTTTAAGTTGAAATAAAAATAAAAATAAATAAAATATAAAGATGTGTGATAATTTGTGGAACCCATTTGGTGAAATTTTTAGAGTTGCACCATTGGAGTGAAGAGTTGCTTAAAGTAGTATAAAGTAAAAAGTGGTGATGTGGTATAGTGGGACCCATAAAAAGAGGAGTTAAGCAACCTATTAGAGATGCTCTTAAAGAAAGAAGAGAAACCATATGTGTTGAAGTGGGTATGCCGTGTGTGTGAATTGAGAAGAAATAAAGAAGAGAAGTAGTGAAGTGTCCCACTTTTATACTTCCATTAAAATAAATTTCTAATAAAATATTAATAACTTTATTTTTATCATTTTAGTCCCTCTTATTTCTTACACATATTTGGTTGAGAAGTAAATCATAAACAGTATCTATCAAATGTGTAAGAATGGTAGTATTATGGAGGTTTACAATCAAGATTATTTAAAGAAGACTAATGCACATAACCCCTATGAACTTTAAATCACGTACATATTGCCTCCTAACTTTTAAAAGAAGATATTTAACCCCTTGGACTATACATTTTGCAGAAAACACACTTCTGTTACTTGACTGTGAAGTTCACCAAAGAAATGTGCATGTGTGAACCACATAACCACTAATGTGTCTCCTCCTTCATGCTGAGAGACGAAAAGGCAAAAGCTCAATTCCAAAACTAGTTATACAGAAACTTTTTTCAAGTTTTATTCATTCTTTGCAAAAGCTGTGTAGTTGCCAACATAAAGGAATCTCAAAGCTCGTGTCAAAACTAATAGCAATTAACACTTTTTAACAGAATGAAATAAATGATCAGAATCCAAGTGCTACACTATTTCGAATATTCATTTCATGACTTGAGATGGTTAATCTACTTTAAATTACGTCACCATAATCCAACAAAACACCAGATTACATGAAATTAAACACAACAACCGTAAACGACCAAAGAATAATTCTTAGCTTCATCTTCTTGCATTTGAGACTATCCACTTCCTAAATCAATTCATCAATCCTGCAAATGAGTATTTGGAGTTGGAAGAGAAGAAACGCCGCAAGGTGGATTCGTCCACCGAGACACAACCGACACTGGTGGCAAATAGTTCCTGTATCCTCAAGGCGGCGCTATGGGCGACCGTCATGCTGAAGGTTCTTGAAGCAGGCGACTCCATCTCAGAAACAAATATGAAGAGATGAATTGGATGAGACAGTGACACCATCTTGCTCGAATCTATCAAATACAGCGACCAATGGCATTGAAACCTGCAATAATTGTGATTTTTGCTTCTCTTTGGACAAGGTCTAAGATCGAATCGAAGAAATTGATGAAATTGGTTTTTTTGGAAATCGGGTTTTGGTCTTTCAGAACAAAGGGGAAGACACTCGTAGTGGTCAAGTGCAGGAAACATGCACACTCCATTAGTGGACATCACAGTCAACTAACAGAATTGTGTTTTCTGCACCAAATATGAAGTTTGTGGGATTAAATGCTCTCCTTTAAAATTTAGGATGTAATGTGTACATGACCTAAAGCTTAGGGGTTGTATGCATCTTACCCTGAAAAGAATATATACATATAATGTGTATTGGTTGTAATTATGAATAATGTTTTTAATTAACTTGATATTTTGGGCTCTCTTGTGTCTTTCTGACAAATACTTATGATTTTTTTATTTATTTGATATTGTACATGTAATGTTTATAAGTCATTATTGTGTATCATTATGAAATTATTTATCGATTGTAGATTTAGTATGCGATTGACATACCAAAAAAGTTAATTTTTAATTTTTTGACTTGATGTGTTTGATGTATTAAATTTTTAAGAAAAAAAACTCTCTTTCAAATAATTATTTCAAGTAATTTATAACTTATTAAAATAAAATTTTTTATTACTTTTTCTTAATTTATCATTTTTTTGGGTTAATTGACAGTTCATGTCCTAATTACAAACCCTTATTTTTATTTTTTTTTTCTAATGTCATACTATGTTCAATGCTTTTTTTTTTTTTTCACAAAGTTGAATAGGAAAAAAACTCATATATTATTGTATATTTGACATATGTTCATTAATTTAACATAAATAAATAAAAATAAGTACATAAATAAATAAATATATGATGTTATAAAATATAATTTAATTAAATTTTAGATAATTTTACTCTTATTTTAAATATTTTAATTACATCAATATACTTTGATATCAAAATAAATATAAATTAATTTACTTAATATATTATTTATTCATATTAACATAGCATTTTATTTCATCTTATATTTTTAAATTAGTTTAACAGTTAATTTTATTAAACATTTTTAATATAATTAACTAATTTGTCAACTTTTAACTAACAACTAACTTATCAGTTATTTGTATCAAGCAAACTCCTAGTGTGGTGGTCTTGTAAATATTGTGATATTTAGAAGAAAATATATTGCATGAATAATATATAACTGTTATGATATGCATTTAATGAATTATTATCTGACAATGAACATTATGTATAAGATTTGTATTATTTGTAGCCTTAAAATTTATGCTATTAATGTACCATTCGGTCAAGTAGAAAAATGTTGGAATTATCTATTAATTATGGCCTTTTAACTTAAGGAATATAAATAGTTATTTGAATTGTTAATATTTCTAATTTTAATTTTTGAGACACTAATAGTTTCAAATTTTCATTAATAACTCAATCGTTTAATTAGATATTTCAGTTAATATAGTGGATGCCACATTAGTCTCCTTTCTACCCATAATAGTGTATTATAAAAATTTTCATTATTATAATCGTATATAAAGATATTGATGTGGAGTACAACTTCTCTTTCATCAATTTCATGTATACTTTCTATAATTTGATTTTTGTTGAGATTATTTGTTCCATAACCTGTGTTTATTTTTTTTCATGATTATTATTATGCACATGAATTTTGGTACATAGAATTGAACAACTTACATGAAAATCATCTTATTCTTCAATCATGTCAGACAATTTGAAATCCAGATGAGAAGGATGTTTTGGCCTTGTTCAATTTCATTAGATTTCAACCCCTAAGAAGGTAGAAAACGAAGTTATGGGATGTCATGAAAGAAAAAATGTTTTTTTTTTTTAATTTTAATTTTTTTTTGAAAATGGGATGAAATTTTCTAATTAAATGCCATGTTATTCGGGATTACTTCGGTGGCAAGTAAATCGTGAGGAACTTCTTTTTTCGTAAAGTTATTATATGGCTTGCTTAATCAATAAATTCATGTTTACTTTTTTTTTTTCTTTGAAAGAAAGGAAAAGATATAAGTGCACTTAATATCTCACGTTACTATTTTTTTTTGATAATTTTTATTTATTTTACTTTAAAAGCTTTCCAAAGATAACATGAATTCTGGGATTTTCAAGAGTCAAATCTCTTTGAAATAGTAATAAAATTTCGAAAAATTTCATTTGATATTTTTGGCAGTATATTTATTTTTGTTTAAATTATAATTAAAAAAAAATGTCATTAAATTTGATACAAAATTCATCCTATGGTGAAAAAATAAATAGAAATTTGTACCGATCCACACCGTATCAAATACCAATTATAAGGTAATCACCCCATTTCTGAAGTTCGAGTCTCCTCTGGACAAACGAGGAGTGAGAAACAGCACAGAAAAGAGAGGGAAAATACAGTTGCTCAAAATACCCGCTAAAACCCTAACATTTCCCACACTAATTCACACGCCTAATCTTTCTTTTTTATACCAATCACTCCAATTTTCACTGGGTGAGTTTTGCAACGACAAGAGTATTGGTTACGGGAGCTCAAGTGTAACGACGCAGTACTTGTTGAGCCATGAAAAGACTAGTCAGTTATTAAACCCTAGAATCGTAGATTCTGAGTTTTTTACGGTTGAAAGGGTGGAGCTAAGGTTTTAATTGCGTTGTTTCATTCTGGCACCCCACCATGAGTCCTATCCAGAATTTCGATCAACATTCACGGCATCTTATGGAGAACGACCTGCGTATGCCCTCTATCTATCTCTCTTACTGAAACGGACCAAATTAAGTATTTTTATAACTTATTTGTTGTTTAACTGCTATGGGGACTGTAAAGGTGGATGATCACGAAATTTTAGTCATTGTTTTTTTTTTTTTTTCATTTTTTTCTTGAAGAAAATTATATACTTTGTATTTCTTTCAGCTGTGGTTTGATTATATGATTTCTATATTCATATGATACGATGAAATTGAAGCTTGTGACACGGGCTTATGTTTTAATTATGTTTCTTAATGGGAAATGCAAAGTTTGGATTTTATGGTTTGGGGCTGTCTCTGTAAATTTTTGATTTATTTTGTTTCTCTTCTTCTGTGGAATAGCGATTCAGGCAAGGTTGCAGATGGTGATGGAAGTACGGGACAGCCTTGAGATTGCTCACACTGCCGAGTACTTGAATTTTCTAAAATGTTACTTCCGTTCATTCTCAGTGATACTTCTGCAAATTACAAAACCACAGTTTGTAGACAATCCCGAGCACAAGCTTCGGAATATTGTGGTGGAGATTTTGAATCGTCTTCCACATAGTGAAGTTCTTCGTCCCTTTGTACAGGACCTCTTGAAGGTTGCCATGCAAGTACTCACCACTGATAATGAAGAGAATGGCTTGATCTGTATCCGTATAATCTTTGACCTCTTGAGGAATTTTAGGCCAACTCTTGAAAATGAAGTTCAGCCATTTCTGGACTTTGTATGTAAAGTTTATCTGAATTTTAAATTGACTGTCAGCCATTTCTTTGAGAATGGGGCAGTTAATGGGGAAGATATCAAGCCCATGGAGACATCACTTTCTGATCAAGGGTTGAGCACTGCCCCTGCTACTGGTTCACAGCTTAACCCAAGTACCCGCTCATTCAAGATAGTCACTGAGTGTCCACTAGTGGTGATGTTTCTATTCCAATTATACAGTCGGCTTGTTCAAGCAAATATTCCTCAATTGTTGCCATTGATGGTTGCTGCTATATCAGTTCCGGGCCCTGAAAAGATTCCTCCTCATTTGAAAACTCATTTCATTGAGCTCAAGGGTGCACAGGTTAAGGTAAGTACTTAATGTAATTGTTATTTTTTTTTGGGAAGTTTTATGTCGAGGGCATTGTAAAAATGTTGGAATTGATCGCCACAATTTATAATCAGATAGCCATTTTGCTTTCTTAAGTGTCCCACAGTTTTGTGTGGCATCCTCGTTGAAAATCCCAACTCTTTCATCTGCAAACTATTGAAGTTTATGTAGGTTTCAACATAAAAAATGGCCCAGTGTATACGGTGACTTTCTTTAGGAGCATCCAGACTGATTGAGGCCTGAAGATACTGCTCTCTGTCCTAATTCTGTTGCTATTAATTTCTCTCTCCCCCCTCTCTCTCTCCTCACAGTCAGATCAAGTCATTTAAAAATTTTAATGGCCGCGTATTATATGGCAGCACAAATAATGACATTGAAGATGGAGCTAGGAGCTGCAGATTCCTAAAAACACCTAGATACTCCCTCCATTCCCTTTTATATCTGTCGCTTTGGAGAAATTTTTTTGTTCCTTTTTATTTGTTGTTTTAGAAAACCAAGAATGTATTTATTACTTTTTTTTTTTTCTAATTTTGCTCCTATCATCTTAATAAATACTCAACTACTTCACGCACCAATTGACTTGTAATCAAGGATAGATTGGTAAAATATAACTATTTTCTCCTAAAATTAAGACTATTTATTAGCCTACTTAATCCTAGTGCATTTATGTTAAACGACAGATAAATAGGAATGGAGGGAGTAAAATATAAATTTTTTATATTTGTAAGGTTGTGCTAATGTCTCCTTGGTTTCATCCTACTTAAATATTCAATAAGGCATTGTCTTATTTTACATGACATGGTGGCATTAGTTAAAGTTGCCCAGAATCCAGAACTCTAATGTGGCCCTGAAGAATATGAGTTTCTGTACATAACTCTTTCAGGTGTCAATTGAGGAACTGAGAAATACATTTCTGAAAAAATATTATGAGGGTGAAAAAGTGATGTCTGTTACTCTAGTTAGTTCAATAAGATCAGATACCCCATTGTGTCCGGAAAAATGTAATCATATTATTTTGATTGAAGAGCAGATAAGAAAAGCGTTATTACTTTATTTTGCCTCTTTACCTCTCCTCGAGTGCATCCATTGGTTTATTAAACTTAGTCTCCAGCCTGTGTCTAAAAAATAAATTTCTGTTGCAGAATTCGGAAGGTGGGCACATCAATATTGTGACCACAAGTAGTGGAGAGAAATCCTGGTTTATTTTTGCCATTTGGGCATCAACTATGAATAGAAATCTTATATTCTGTTTCTGTTTCTCCTTTCTCCTGATATCATTCAGCATATGTTTAACTCATTTCATATTTTCATGATTGCAGACAGTTTCTTTTTTAACTTATCTTTTGAAAAGCTATGCGGAATATATAAGGCCACATGAAGAAAGCATATGTAAAAGCATTGTAAATTTGCTTGTAACATGTTCAGATTCTGTATCTATTAGAAAGGTGATGTTGCTATTCATGTGCTTTTCATAATCAATTGTACTTTCTTTGGTCTAAAGCTAAAAATATTGGATGCAGGAATTATTGATATCCCTCAAACATGTACTTGGAACTGATTTCAGGAGAGGTTTATTTCCTTTGATTGACACTCTGTTGGAAGAAAGGTAACATTTTGACATAATGCTTTGAACTTTTATGGTGTTGATGTAGGAATTTTTTTGGGTGAAAGGAATTTTTTTTGGGTATTGGATAATCACTTGTGATTTGATCTTAGATGTTAGTAACTTTACCATTGAAACAAGCAATTAGTTATTGAGAGAAAAATATAACTACAAGCTAACTTCATGGTGGAAGTTCATCTATGAACTTTCTAAGAGACTGATTAGAGCAGTTTTGGAAAGAACAAGGAAACAACGCACTTTGGGAAGTTGCAAGACTTGGTTTTTATGATGTACATGGTTGGAATTGAATATTAGAATTTTCAAATAGCGATATAAGCCTGTGTTTTTGGTGTGGGACAAGATTGTGTTTGTTTCTGCACTTTGGCTTAAAACAAATGGTTTCTTTTGAGAGATAAGTTTAGCCTCAAAGGGATTGGTAATCTATGCTAGAGATTTGATTGTGTGATTTTCTAGGTTTTTCTGTTTTTTAGGTTGTGTTTAGCTTTTTTTAGTTTTTCTTATTTTTGAGGATCGTTTATCTTCTTCTCCTGCACTCTCCTTCCTTCTCATAATAATATTTTCTTTGGTGAGTTTCTTTACTACTAGATGTTGTGGTTTTGGGAGAAATGAGGAAAAAACTGCACTTTGGGAAGTTGCAAGACTTGCTGTTTTATGATGTCTATGGTTGGAAAGGAATGCTAGAATTTTTAACAGCTATATCAGCAGATGGTGGTGGTGTGGGATAAAATTTTGTTTATCACCTTGCTTCAGCTTAAAGTTCATGGTTTTTTTTTTCTTTTTTTTTCTTTTTAGGAATAAGTTTGAAAGATTTGCAAAGGTGTTGGAAGTCTATCTTAGATCATTGATCGGATAATTTTCTTCATATTCTATTTTTTTTAGTTTTCCTCTTTCCGTTTGAGGATTTCTTATCCTCTTCTGTATTTCTCTCCTTTCTTTAATAATATTTCTCTCTGTCAGAGAAAAAAAAAATATTTTCTTTCAAAAAAAAAAAAAAATTAGATGGGTTTAATGTTATATGCCTGTGTTCTTCTTTAGATCATGGTTCATCTCCATCCTTGGGTGATCAGGGTTATAGCAAGAAGTGAAAACTGTAGAAGCAGTGGGTTTGATTTTCTGTTTTGTTTTTCTATTCTATGTGTAAGAAGGTTCTTTTTTTTTTTTTTATAAAATCCCAAGGTTGCAATTGCTTGCCCTGCTGATGGGTGCAGATAGAAATGCTTTCTTTTAAGCCAATTAATAGAAGTGAAGGAGTTGAAACAATAAAGGAAATATGGCAATTGTGAGGATCTAAATTTATGGTTGTGAGAATGAAGAAGAATGTAATAAATGGGTTCAAGGAATCTGTGGGAATTTTTATTCTCTCCTGAGCAAATAAAACGTCATTGTTATGCAAGTATTGCATTAGGCATTTTCTTATGTTTTAATTCAAACCTTGTAGGGTCTTAGTTGGAACTGGGCGGGCATGCTTTGAGACATTGAGACCTCTGGCTTATAGTCTTCTGGCTGAGATTGTACATCATGTTCGGGGTGACTTGTCATTGTCACAGGTATGCTTTAGCTTTTTCTCTTATGTTGGGTGTTATTACATCACTATTGTGCAGTTAACTGTCCATAGTCACTTGTGAAAAACGCAAATTCAGTAGTTATCATAGAAGTATTTATTGTCTCACCACAAGGGATTGCTTGCATCACATGGCATGACAATTGATCTTTTCTAATCTATGGAATCTTGACTTTACCCATTAATCAATATAAATTCCAGTGACCATCTCTGGTTGCTTAGGTCTGTGCTTTACTCTCAAAGTTCCATGATTTAGAGTATCTGTTTCTCTTGTAGAAAAGTTCTAAGGCTTGACATCTTGATGCTAAAAGTATAAAATTATGCTACAAGAATTTACTGGAGCACAAAGATTGGACTGTACATTCTTATGAGAGTAGAGATCATTGTCATGATTTTTGATAGAAAAAAATTTATTTGGATGACAGAAATTTTTTTGGATAGACTGTACATTCTTATGAGGAGAGTAGGGAATATTTTCTTGTTAGTACAATCTTGAATTTACAAAGTTTAGCTTGCTGGGTCATTTTCTAGTGCTTGAGAAGGGCTAGTGTTATGTTGCGTGTGCATCAAATAGGCCTGCTGACTGTTGAGGGCTTTTTTCCCTTCCCTCTTTAGGGTGATTGTTGATTAATTTATGAGGGGATTAAAGAAGCTTAGCTGGATCTGGATAGCAGAAATAGCTTGCCTGGCAAGTGGTATTGTTCTGTTTAATATATGAATTTGTTGGAAAGGAAGGGTTGTGCTTTTGCGGTTACCTTTGCCCCGCGGGACTGTTGATGCCTTTTAAATTGCTTTATAGCTTGAAAATTGCTGCATGTTATATTCAAGAACCCTTAGGCTCTGATGTACAAGCATAAGGTTGTTATAGTACCTCTGAGTGTGATAAGAATTGAGATTTGAGAAGATACTACCTGCCTTTTTGTCTTTTTCTGCTGCATGTATTTTCTAAGGTGATTTGGATTTCATTACTTATATAATAATGTTATGTCACTGCAAGTATCTTTTATTAAACTATTCCCATTACCCTGCATCTTTCCTAATATAACTTTTATATGGCTGCAGTTGTCACGGATTATATACTTGTTCTCAAGTAACATGCATGATGCTTCATTGTCGCTTAGCATTCACACCACTTGTGCTCGCTTGATGTTAAATCTGGTGCGTATCTTAAATCTGTTCTGCAAATGGACTGATTTTTTTTCTGTTTTCATTCCCATTTTTATCTCCACTGAGATATACATTTAATGTTACTATAAACTGCAGAAGTCCAGATCTTCTTGTCTTTTTTGCTTTGAGAATTGGGATATAAATTTTTGTTTGGCTCTGTATCATGTTTTGATTTTGGTCATTTTGGGAGATGTTATGCACCATGTATCAAGGGGGTCAAAAGGTGTTATTGTAATTATTTTTGTTGTATTTCTGTTTTTTTATCTTTTAGTTTTGCTGTTCTTTTTAGGG
The DNA here is from genome assembly GCA_026873985.1 of Saraca asoca. Lineage (NCBI taxonomy): Eukaryota > Viridiplantae > Streptophyta > Magnoliopsida > Fabales > Fabaceae > Saraca > Saraca asoca. The sequence continues at coordinate 9,809 of JANHAO010002540.1, forward strand.
GATATCTTGTTCTCTCTTGTTTTATGTTGAACATTTGGATTTTTTTAATGAGTTTATATGCTAATTTATGTGTTACAATAGTTTGAAGATACTTATTCATTGGGTACACATAATTTTCTTCCTAATTATAGTGCCTTACTCCACTTGGGCGAGTGCTGTCTTAGCATCTCTTACCTCAAGGCATTGGGGTGGCCTAATGCCTTAAGGGCACTTTACAAAGCTTTTGTTTTTATCCCTGTGCCAAGAAGAAAAAGACATTTAAAGTTGTGTAATATCAATGTAGCAATTATATGTTATGCATTTCATTGGGTGTAGGTGGAGCCAATTTTTGAGAAAGGTGTTGATCAACAATCTATGGATGAAGCAAGGATTCTATTGGTCTGCTCAAAACCTGAGCTAGTTTTGACAATTTGTTTGTATATTAAATTTATCAGTTTATGGCAAGGACTTGCTTCTGATTCTGTATAGGGCCGCATTCTGGATGCTTTTGTTGGGAAATTTAGTACCTTCAAGCGTACAATACCCCAGGTAATTTGTGTTACTTTATGTTCTGTGTGATATCCAACAGTCCCGTTTTGTTGACTGTGTAGCATTTTTGTTCATTAAGATGATACTTTTAGTAACTCTTCTGTAGGTTGGGCATGGTCAATTGTTAGATTGTCGGTTTTTGGCTAGCTGCTTGTCTTGTAATGTGGACTCTGAATTAAAATGTCTTGTCTGCGTGTGACTTTTTGTTTGGTATATAATGAACAACACTCCATGATCGTCTGAGTCTTTAGATCTCTGATGTTGCTTTATGTTCCACAAATGTTGTTAACATTGTTTTCTTATGCATTCATGAATACATGTGTATGCCTATTTATGTGCATTAGTGGATGAATTTGATTGGCTTAGTTGCGGGTTTTTCACATGCCCTTGTTTCTGCTTTTTGTTGGACTGGTAATAACTCTTGTTAATTTGTCACTTTATGCAAAAGGTGTCAGATAGTCATGTTGTTCCTTAGATTGATTCTGCATATTCTACTAAAAAAATAATATTGGATGGTTAAATTGCTATTTGACATTAAGACAGTTTATATAATATTTATAATGGAAGGAATCTCCTGGTTGCATTGTAATTAGTTTCCATAATTCATTTGTTAGATTCATTGTTCCTAAAGTTGGAGCATCTTGAGTCAGTTTACCACTTTGCTGATGCATTTTTAAACAAGACATATAGTGCTTTTTTTTTTTTCCCCCACCTACCTAACTGGAACGAAAGGGAGCTACCGATGCTTCTGTTGGTTTTTCTAGCTAGATCTGACATTGAAATTTCTTCTGTGGTTATTCTCATGATTCTATCATTATATTGTTATACTTTCCTCCCATGCGTAATTTCTCTTTTTGGGAGGAGTGTATGATGCGTATTGAGTTTCTTCATGTCAACTGAATTCTTAACATTGATACGTGACTGTTCTGAAGCTTTTCCTTTTTACTATCAGTTCATGTAATATATTATGATTTGGGCTGCTCTTAATTGAATATCTCCAATTGCCCCTGCAGTTTATTGTACTCGTGTTGGTTCTAATTTCACTATTTTGTTGTGCTTTGACCTTTTTTTTTTTTTTTTTAATTTGTTCATAATTTTGTTTCCTTCTATTGATAGTTATTGGAGGAAGGCGAGGAGGGAAAGGATCGCACTACTTTGAGGTCAAAGCTTGAACTGCCTGTGCAAGTAGGTTTTTCAACATGTTGATAGTGTCTCCTGGTATTTTGATAACTAACATTTATTTTAGATTATTTTTGGTTATTAGCTCAAATTTTACCCAGTGATGGCAAGATTCAGGTTGAAAGAAAACAGATGAATAAAACTCACTTGTAGAGAAAGGAAAGTAGTTAATGGATGACAATGATTTGGTTTGTTTGTTTTTGTGTGTGTGTGTGTTTTTAATAAAAGAAAAACAAAGGGGACTGCTTATTCTTTGTTTGCCATTATAGTATAAATGAAGCAAGGACATCGATATTTTAGTTTGATCTCAGCATAATAATTTGTACTCTACATTCTACATCCCTTAGTTAGGCTTTTGGTATATTGGTTTTAAATGTAACATTTTTTTTTCTTTTTTCTTTTTAAACAAGAATGTAGAAGCTCAGACTTCGTTTTGGATTGTTTTGAGTATAAATTTTTTTGCTTATAAGAATGTTTCAATATGATCCAATGTTTACTATACCATGCATGATCCACTGAAATGAAAATGTCTAAGGTCTTCCTTTTGATTAGAAGCAAATGAGATCATGCGTGGTGAACATTATAATTTGGATCATGCTTGGTCAACATTAAAATGAATGTATCAGTCTGCAATCTTCCTTCTGATTAATTGTGTTATAAATGTAATGTAGAAAATTCTCTATTCTTTTTGTTGTGAAGTACTACTTTTGTTTCTCATGAGTTGTTGTTTTGTCTAGTTGACTTCCGACATATGATTTCCTTGCAGGCAGTTTTGAATTTGCAGGTCCCAGTAGAACATTCTAAGGAAGTCAATGATTGTAAGCATCTGATTAAGACATTGGTGATGGGTAATTTATCCCCTTACATCCTTCCTTGTCCTTCCTTTTATGCTGCCAGTGTGTCTTTGTTCTGGTTTGTTGGACTGATTATGATAGCCATTTTTCCTTAATGGTTGAAATTTTATGGGTCTTTGTTAGGAATGAAGACTATAATATGGAGCATCACTCATGCACATCTGCCCAGATCTCAGGTTATCAAATCTGCTGCTTGATTAGCTCCTGTTTCTGGTTGGCCATTTTTCTCCTTATATAAATTTTCTCTTCTAAGAGACTTTTCCTTTTATCTTTATGGTACGTTCAGGTTCTTGTCTCACCATCATCTAATTTACCACCCCCTCAAGCATTCAAGGGAATGAGAGAAGATGAGGTACTGTAGACTGGCTGGTTTGCTCTAACATGGGTATCTAAGTTGAATAGCTATATTTACTCAAGCTTTATGCAGGTTTGGAAAGCATCTGGTGTTCTCAAAAGTGGTGTGCACTGCTTAGCACTCTTCAAGGAAAAGGATGAGGAAAGAGAAATGCTTCATCTCTTTTCACAAATTTTGGCTATCATGGAACCTCGAGATCTTATGGATATGTTCTCTCTCTGTATGCCTGAGCTATTTGACTGCATGATCTCCAACACTCAACTTGTCCATATATTCTCTACACTTCTAGCAGCCCCCAAAGTGTATCGGCCATTTGCTGATGTGCTGGTTAATTTTCTTGTTAGCAGCAAACTTGATGTATTGAAGCACCCTGAATCTCCTGCAGCCAAATTGGTTTTGCATCTCTTTCGGTTTATATTTGGTGCTGTTGCTAAAGCTCCTTCAGATTTTGAACGGATTTTGCACCCTCATGTGCCTGTTATAATGGAATTTTGCATGAAAAATGCTACTGAAGTTGAAAGACCTCTTGGTTACATGCAGCTGCTTCGTACAATGTTCAGGGCACTTGCAGGATGCAAATTTGAACTTCTGCTGCGTGACTTGATCCCCATGTTGCAGCCCTGCCTTAATATGCTGTTGACTATGCTGGAAGGGCCAACTGGGGAAGATATGAGGGACCTGTTGCTGGAGCTTTGCTTGACCTTACCTGCACGTCTGAGCTCTTTGTTACCATACCTTTCTCGTCTTATGAAGCCTCTGGTATTATGTCTTAAAGGAAGTGATGACCTAGTCAGTCTAGGTCTAAGAACACTTGAGTTTTGGGTTGATAGTTTAAACCCAGACTTCCTTGAACCTAGTATGGCCAATGTTATGTCTGAGGTGATTCTGGCCTTGTGGTCTCACTTAAGACCCTCTCCTTATCCCTGGGGTGCAAAAGCATTGCAGCTCCTTGGCAAGCTAGGTGGCCGAAATAGACGCTTCCTCAAGGAGCCTCTGGCACTTGAGTGCAAAGAGATCCCTGAGCATGGGCTTCGCCTAATTCTGACATTTGAGCCTGCAACCCCATTCTTGGTGCCACTTGATAGATGCATAAATCTTGCTGTGGCGGCTGTGATGCACAGAAATGGTAGCATGGATGCATTCTACCGGAAGCAGGCTTTAAAGTTTCTGCGTGTTTGCTTATCGTCTCAGCTCAATTTGCCTGGAACAGTTGCTGATGAGGGATCTACTCCCAAGCAGCTGTCTTCATTGCTGGTTTCTACAGTTGATCAATCATTGCGCAGATCTGAGTCAACAGATGTAAAGGTCAGTTCGGTATATGCTTTGCTGCGTAAATCTCATATATTTCAAAACTATGTATCTTCACGTCTGATTGATGTAATCTGTTTCTCATATATTCTCAAAATTGATGTTTTTTATATATTCCATTCTCTTAGGCTTATTTTGGTATGTCAGGTTCATATTAGCCTGATTTATGCCTTTGGATACTTCATTCTTTAACTTGTCACTTCCTGTTCTATTAGATCTTTACTTCCAATTTCAGTACAAGTTTTGTATATCTTAGATGGAATTATGTTATGGTTTGTTCATCATTGCTGTGGTTATATTTAATACCTTCTTTCAGGCTGACTTGGGTGTAAAGACAAAGACCCAACTTATAGCAGAGAAGTCTGTCTTCAAGATTCTATTAATGACTGTAATTGCTGCCGACGGCGAGCCTGACCTTGTGGATCCCACAGATGATTTTGTTGTGAATATATGCCGCCATTTTGCAGTGATATTTCACAGTGATTCTTCAACCAGTAATGTTTCTAGTACTGCACTTGGAGGTCCATCACTTTCAAATAATATTCATGTCAGCTCAAGGCCAAAAACTAATGCCTCTTCAAATCTGAAGGAGTTGGACCCACTTATATTCTTGGACGCTTTAGTTGATGTACTAGCAGAAGAAAACAGGCTCCGCGCAAAAGCTGCTCTTAGTGCTTTAAATGTGTTTTCAGAAACGCTTGTATTTCTAGCTCGTTCAAAACAGACTGATGTCATAATGTCCAGAGGACCTGGTACACCAATGATTGTATCTAGTCCATCAATGAATCCTGTATATTCTCCACCCCCAAGTGTTCGAGTTCCTGTATTTGAGCAGCTCCTGCCCCGTCTTCTGCATTGTTGTTATGGACTGACATGGCAAGCACAAATGGGAGGTGTCATGGGACTTGGTGCTTTGGTTGGGAAGGTCACTGTTGAGACTCTCTGTCTTTTTCAGGTAAGGATTGTGCGAGGTCTGATATATGTTTTGAAAAGGCTTCCCATATATGCTAGCAAGGAGCAGGAAGAGACTAGTCAGGTGCTCACACAAGTTCTTCGAGTGGTGAATAATGCTGATGAAGCAAACAGCGAGGCACGGAGGCAAAGTTTTCAAGGAGTTGTTGAATTTCTTGCTCAAGAGTTGTTCAACCAGAATGCATCTATTATTGTGAGAAAGAATGTACAGTCATGCTTGGCACTTTTAGCTAGCAGGACTGGTAGTGAGGTGTCTGAATTACTTGAGCCACTGTATCAGCCTCTACTCCAGCCTCTTATAATGCGGCCTCTCAGGTTAAAGACTGTTGATCAACAGGTATTTTCTCTGGCTTATGGCTTGTTCTTGGATCTCCCTTAACTTTTATTCATTTCTTTACTAACTTCATTGTATCTTTTGTGTAGGTCGGAACTGTTACCGCATTGAATTTCTGCCTAGCCTTGAGGCCACCTCTTCTCAAGTTGACTCCAGAGTTGGTTAACTTCCTGCAAGAAGCATTGCAAATAGCTGAGACTGATGAAAATGTATGGGTTACAAAGTTTGTGAACCCAAAAGTGGTGACATCTTTGACTAAACTACGAACAGCATGCATTGAGCTGCTTTGCACAACTATGGCATGGGCTGATTTTAAGACTGCAAATCATTCTGAGTTGCGGTCAAAGATTATTTCAATGTTTTTTAAGTCTTTAACTTGTCGGACACCAGAAATTGTTGCTGTTGCAAAGGATGGTCTGCGACAGGTATAATTAGGATCCATGAAGTTATCATTTTGCCTCATCATGAACTTGACCATGATATATGCCTTGCATTTTCAGGAGTTCATCTGCCTGTCCTTTATTATTTAAGACTTAACATCTTTCGTTCCCTTGATAATGTATTGCTGATTTTGAGGTCCTATATGTCGTAATCTTTCCTGGCTTATTTGGGATGTAGTCTTTTTGTGGTGGCATGAACAGACTTAACCAATCTCATAGTTCTGTAATATTTTTTGTATTTTAGTTTATGCATGCAAGAGTTTAATGATTGAAGTTTGGGGTTCTCTATACTCATGTTCTGCTTTGTCATCATGTCTATTAGGTTATTAATCAAAAGTTGCCCAAAGAACTATTACAGAGCAGCCTTAGGCCAATATTAGTCAATTTGGCGCACCCAAAAAATCTTAGCATGCCTCTTCTGCAAGGGCTAGCCCGCCTTCTTGAACTATTGTCCAATTGGTTTAATGTTACCTTGGGTGTAAAACTTTTGGAGCATCTTAAGAGGTGGCTGGAGCCTGAAAAACTTGCACAGAGTCAGAAGTCCTGGAAGGCTGGTGAAGAACCAAAAATTGCTGCAGGTTTTCATCTTTGCTTTAATCTACTTAATGTAAGTGTTGCCAATGCATCTTCATTAGTTTGTACTTGTGCTGATGACATGATCTTTTAATGCTGCAGCCATAATAGAGCTTTTTCACCTGCTTCCTACTGCTGCTTCAAAGTTCCTTGATGAACTTGTAACATTGACTATTGACTTGGAAGGAGCTCTTACCCAAGGACAAGTATACAGCGAAATTAATAGTCCATATCGCCTTCCACTGACTAAATTTTTAAATCGATATGCACCCCTTGCTGTTGATTATTTTCTTGCTCGCTTAAGCGAGCCAAAATACTTCAGGCGGTAAGTCTTGGGAGCTGCACTTGAAGTTTATACAGCATATGAGATTGGACACTGACTTCTTTATTGTGTTGATCTGAAATTAGGTTTATGTATATAATTCGTTCAGATGGTGGGCAGGCATTGAGAGATGAACTTGCAAAATCACCACAGAAGATACTTGCAAGTGCCTTCTCTGAATTTATGCCAAAATCTGATGTGGCAATGGCTGCAGCATCCACAAGTACACACACTAGTTTATTAGGCGAAGAGGCCCTTGTTACTCCTTCAACAGATGCATCTAATCCACCTGCTGCTCCTCCGAGTGCAACCTCAGATGCTTACTTTCAGGGACTAGCACTTGTAAAAACCTTGGTCAAATTAATTCCTGGCTGGTTACAAAGTAATCGTACCGTGTTTGATACATTGGTACTTGTTTGGAAGTCACCTGCAAGAATTACCCGCCTGCAAAATGAGCAGGAGCTGAATCTAGTGCAAGTAAGTATTTTAATAGATAGGCAAGTATGAATTGTATATGCTTCTGCAAAACATTCCGCAACACAGCATACTTAGAATGCAAAGATTCCCTTAGAAAATATATGCCTACTCATTCTCTGATGTAATTTTCTGTTTATGAATGTTATTTATTTTTATCATTATCTCAGGTACATCCTCAGTTCACATGTTGGTTTTACTCTGTCTTTGTTTTGTTGCCTTTATCCCTTCATGTTTTATAATATATATTTTTTTAAACAGTTTTTACATTAATTTATTGACATATGAATCTTTAAGCAGATTGACATGATGAATGATGCCATCAGTTTTGGCTCCTTAATTTGATTTTATGGTCATTATCAAATTGCAGGTTAAAGAAAGTAAATGGCTTGTCAAATGCTTCCTGAACTACTTGAGGCATGACAAAAATGAAGTGGATGTTCTCTTTGATATACTTACCATATTCTTATTTCATAGCCGTGTTGATTATACATTTCTGAAGGAGTTTTACATCATTGAGGTGCTTATAGATCTTAATTTGATCTATTAACTGTTAAGATCTTAATTGATTCTTGTATTTGAGTAGTATGCTAATTGTCTTGGTTCATTTCAGGTTGCAGAAGGTTACACACCGAGCATGAAAAAGGCACTTCTGTTGCATTTCCTTAACCTTTTCCAATCAAAACATCTTAGCCACGACCATTTGGTGGTTGTAATGCAAATGCTCATTCTTCCAATGCTTGCACATGCCTTTCAAAATGGCCATAGTTGGGAGGTTGTTGATCCATCTATTATAAAAACAATTGTAGATAAACTTCTTGATCCTCCAGAAGAGGTATATTTGGTACTTTAGTTTTTTTGTGTGGTCCCCTTCTAAGTTGGTGCTTTTATAACTTGTTAAGTCAGCATGCTTCCATGTGTGTGATACAATTTTTTTGTTCGTATTTGTTTCTCAATATATCACATGCCGCACTGTAGGTTTCTGCTGAATATGACGAGCCTTTAAGAATTGAACTGTTGCAACTTGCCACTTTGCTTCTTAAATATCTCCAGAATGATCTTGTGCATCATAGGAAGGAACTAATAAAGTTTGGCTGGAATCATCTAAAGCGTGAAGACACTGCAAGCAAGCAGTGGGCATTTGTGAATGTTTGCCATTTCCTTGAGGCCTATCAAGCCCCAGAAAAAATAATACTTCAGGTGTGGCAGCATAAACTTTTCTTATAGTTTTGTTTAGTAATTTCTTGTAAGTATGACCTAGTAGCTAATAAATACCCTCTTAACCTTGGAAACAACTGGTGAAAGCATAACCACTGTCATGATACACAGCATGTGGAAGTGGGAGTATAACGTGAACCCATTATGACTAATAAACTCAGCATGCACTCTTGTGGTATAACACAGTATTCTTGGTTTTGTTGTGGTGCTGTAGCCATGATTTCTTCAAGGGCATCTCCATCACAAATGTGCAGAGGGATTGGACACAAGTGAACTCTGATGAGCTTGTTTACTTCAAGTTTTTATTATTTGGCTTTTGTTTAGTACAATTTCTTATCATTCTTTTCATTGTTCTTTGTCTTCTCTGTCTTTAATGAAATTTCTTATTAATAAAAGGTCAGCATGCACTATTTAGAGAAACCTAATGTAAGTAGGTACAGATGGTTAGATGCTTGTTTGACTTGATCTACGCTATGAATGATCTTAAAAAAAATTGGCCTTCGGCTTTTTGTCTTGCTCTCTTTATCCAAGACTAACAATGACCGGATTTGTATTTATACTAGATGATGCACCAGTACTTAACACAGATTTGAACTGCAGGTTTTTGTAGCACTTCTGAGGACTTGCCAACCAGAAAATAAAATGTTGGTAAAGCAGGCTCTTGACATTTTGATGCCAGCATTGCCACGGCGTTTGCCACTTGGTGACTCTCGGATGCCCATATGGATACGATACACCAAGAAGATTCTAGTTGAAGAAGGTCATTCAATTCCAAATCTTATTCACATTTTCCAGCTTATTGTCCGCCATTCAGATCTCTTCTACAGTTGCAGAGCCCAGTTTGTTCCTCAGATGGTGAATTCTCTAAGTCGCCTTGGATTGCCTTATAATACCACGGCTGAAAACAGACGCCTTGCCATTGAACTTGCTGGATTGGTTGTTAACTGGGAAAGGCAAAGGCAAAATGAGATGAAAGTTGTAACCGAAGCTGATGCCCCTGGCCAGATCAATGATGGCTTTAATTCTAGCTTAGCTGATTCTAAGCGATCTGTGGATGGGTCTACATTTCCTGAAGATTCAACTAAGCGGGTGAAAGTGGAACCTGGTTTGCAATCTCTCTGTGTCATGTCACCTGGTGGCCCATCATCAATCCCCAATATAGAAACCCCAGGATCAGCTAGCCAACCTGACGAAGAATTCAAACCAAATGCTGCCATGGAAGAAATGATTATCAATTTTCTTATTAGGGTGAGGCTTTCTTCTCATGTGCTCTTTACTTTTGCATACTATTGATGCAGCCTGGTTAAGAATTAATAATAAAGATTCTGCAATTTGGGACAAAGCAATATCCAATAACTAAGGCTGTCCAGTTTGCTGTGGCCTCATTTATTTCAAGTAGTGAGTAAGATGATTTAATTTTTATCTTATAAAAGAGCATATCCTTGCATTGGCATTCCATAATTGTTGTTCAATTGTGTCTGATCATAGAGCTTGTATATTGCTTGTGTGGCTTCATCATGTTGTTTGTGTTGGTGATACTACAAAATCACATGGAATGCTGGGCAAGAAATTTTTGTGTACAGTGATCTTTGTTTTTATGCAGGGTGATGCTTTATCAATGTGTTAGGTTTGGAGTTCAACCTATTAGTTTCCAACTTAGTCTCCCAATCTTTATCTACCCCCTTGATGTGCATAGATAAAAACAAATATTTGTCTATGCATGATGGTTATTGATATGATACTTTTATGTCAAGGTAATAGTGAGAGGTGGCTAAGGAAAACTAAATGATTATTGTTGAATCTATAAGATTGTGTGGAGATATGGGTTTTGATTTTTAGTGATTGTGATTATCCTTGTGATTATGGTTTTCCTCCTAAAAAATAGTACAAGGCTGAGTTTGTTTTCTCTCAAGCCATTTAAGCCATTCTATCAATTCTTTTATCTCAATAGAATTATTTCTTTCCTCACTAATCTCCTTTTATCACTCTCCCCATGAAATTTAAGAATTATCATTGCATATTTGGCCTCTGCCCCCCCTCAAAAAATGTTCATTGTATGAATGATTGACTTTGATTTCTGGAGCCAGGTTGCCTTGGTCATAGAGCCTAAGGACAAAGAAGCAAGTGCCATGTATAAACAAGCTTTGGAGTTACTTTCACAAGCTCTGGAGGTGTGGCCTAATGCCAATGTAAAATTTAATTATTTGGAAAAGCTGTTGAGCAGTATTCAGCCATCTCAAGCAAAGGACCCTTCCACGGCTCTGGCACAGGGTTTAGATGTCATGAACAAGGTTTTGGAGAAACAGCCGCATTTGTTCATAAGAAACAACATCAATCAGATTTCTCAAGTAGGCATTTGACCCAAGATCATCTCCTTTTTGTTGTCCAATTTATCCAATTATCAGCATATATATATAACCAAATGATCATTTTTCCTGCCAGATTCTTGAACCATGTTTCAAGCATAAACTTTTAGATGCCGGGAAGTCTTTCTGTTCGCTGTTGAAGATGATCTTTGTTGCTTTTCCTCCTGAAGTGTCTACGACACCAGCTGATGTCAAGTTGTTATACCAGAAGCTTGAAGATTTGATTCAGAAGCATGTTACCACTATTTCAGGTCCTCAAACATCCAGTGATGATAATATTGCTAGCTCCATTAGTTTCCTGTTGCTTGTCATCCAAACTTTGACAGAGGTTCAACGAAACTTCATTGATCCTTCAATCTTGGTTCGCATCCTTCAACGGCTGCAACGTGATATGGGTTCATCAGCAGGTTCTCACATAAGACAAGTAAGGAAGAGTAACAACCACCACTCCCCCCACTCAAAAAAAAAAGTCATTTTCTTCCATCAGCAAATGCCTCAGTATAGATGTATTTGTCCAACATATTTGTATGTTAAATTGATGGTCCCATTCCTGTGTGATATGACATTATCTTGCCTTGTAATTATGTGCTCTATAATATTTCTTTTTCTATAAAAAAATTATCTGCTCCATAATATAGGCATGGAAGTCTATACAAGTGGGCTTTGATATGTCATACATAATTAGGGGCAGAGAACAGTACCAGATCAGGAGCCATTCCTTCGTTGACTATATTCTATATTTCTCTGTGCTATATTTTTATATATAACTAAGAAAGTTTTCCTACATAATTAGGGTCGGAGAACTGAACCAGATTCGGCGGTCACTTCTTCTCGTCAAGGTGCTGATGTTGGAGCTGTTATCTCTAACCTAAAATCTATCTTGAAACTTATCACTGAAAGAGTGATGATTGTTCCGGAGTGCAAACGATCTGTATCTCAAATATTGAATGCTTTGCTGTCAGAGAAAGGTACCGAGCCTAGTGTACTTCTTTGCATACTTGATGTGATAAAAGGGTGGATTGAAGATGAATTCTGTAAACAAGGCACATCAGGGGCATCAAGTACTTTTCTCACCCCAAAAGAGATAGTCTCTTTTCTTCAAAAGCTTTCGCAGGTTGATAAACAAAACTTCTCTCCTGGCACTCTGGAAGAGTGGGACAGGAAATATCTAGAACTTGTTTATGGAATATGTGCAGATTCTAATAAGTAAGTAATGTGTCCATTTTTTTTAATATATACTCTACCCTTTTTTTCCTTGTTTCTTGTTTTTCTCAGGGATACCTAATCTTCTAGTATTGTAATTCTGTTCATCCTTCCTAATAATATTTTTCTTTTTTTTCTTAAAAAAAAAAAAACCTCAATTTTCTTGGTGGACTTGTAGGTATCCTATAGCTCTACGTCAAGAAGTTTTTCAGAAGGTGGAAAGGCAGTTTATGCTTGGTTTACGAGCAAGAGATCCTGAAGTTCGGATGAAATTTTTCTCTCTATATCATGAATCCCTTGGGAAAACACTGTTCATTAGGCTGCAGTTCATTATCCAATTTCAAGAGTGGGAAGCTTTAAGTGATGTCTTTTGGCTCAAACAAGGCCTTGATCTTCTTTTAGCAATATTAGTTGAGGATAAACCTATCACACTAGCTCCAAATTCTGCCAGGGTTCCACCACTTTTGGTATCGAGTTCTCTTCCAGAGTCTTCTGGGATGCAGTACAAGCTGAATGATGTATCTGAAGGTAGTGAGGATGCTCCACTAACATTTGAAACCCTTGTGCTTAAGCATGCCCAGTTTCTCAACAACATGAGCAAACTTCAGGTGAAGTTATTATTGTCTGTCATATTAGAGTACATATCCCTTTTATTTTCCATTTGATTACCATTATCTTCATACGTAAAGTTTGGTCCCACATTTGACTGACATTGTGGAAGTATTAATATAGTAATTTTTCTAAATGATATAATTTGTGATTTTTATTGCATTTTACTTACCTAATTCCATTCTTTTTACAGGTTGCTGATTTATTGATTCCGTTGAGAGAGTTAGCCCATACAGATGCTAATGTTGCATATCACTTGTGGGTTTTGGTATTCCCAATTGTCTGGGTTACACTGCTTAAAGAAGAACAAGTAACTCTAGCTAAACCAATGATTACTCTCCTGTCTAAAGATTACCACAAGAGGCAGCAAGCCAACAGACCAAATGTTGTACAAGCACTGTTAGAAGGGCTTCAGTTGAGCCATCCTCAACCCCGGATGCCGAGTGAGCTTATTAAATATATTGGAAAAACTTATAATGCATGGCATATTGCACTGGCTTTGTTGGAAAGTCATGTTGTGTTGTTCACCAATGAAACTAAGTGTTCTGAGTCTCTGGCAGAGCTCTATCGTTTGCTCAATGAAGAAGATATGCGGTGTGGACTGTGGAAGAAGAGGTCGATCACTGCAGAAACAAGGGCTGGTCTTTCTCTTGTTCAGCATGGTTACTGGCAGCGCGCTCAAAGTCTCTTTTACCAAGCCATGGTCAAGGCAACTCAAGGAACATATAACAACACCGTACCTAAGGCTGAGATGTGTCTCTGGGAAGAGCAATGGTTGTACTGTGCTAGTCAACTCAGTCAATGGGATGCACTGGCAGACTTCGGCAAGAGTGTTGAGAATTATGAAATTTTGCTTGACAGTCTTTGGAAATTGCCCGATTGGACATATATGAAGGATAATGTAATTCCTAAAGCTCAAGTGGAAGAGACACCAAAACTTCGACTGATTCAAGCATACTTTGCTCTTCATGACAAAAATACAAATGGTGTTAGTGTGGGTGATGCTGAGAACATGGTGGGTAAAGGTGTTGATCTTGCTTTAGAACAATGGTGGCAGCTGCCTGAAATTTCTGTTCATGCCAGAATTCCCCTTTTGCAGCAATTTCAACAAATGGTTGAAGTTCAGGAATCAGCTAGAATTCTATTAGACATTTCCAATGGAAATAAACTCTCTGGAAATTCTGTAGTTGGTGTGCAAGGAAATCTTTATGCAGATCTCAAGGACATCCTTGAGACATGGAGGCTGAGAACGCCAAATGAATGGGACAACATGTCTGTTTGGTATGATTTGCTGCAGTGGAGGAATGAAATGTACAATGCTGTCATAGATGCATTTAAAGGTTTTGCCGACACAAATCCTCAACTTCATCACCTTGGTTACCGTGACAAGGCATGGAATGTCAACAGACTTGCTCATATTGCGCGTAAGCAAGGCCTTCATGATGTTTGTGTAACCATACTTGAAAAATTGTATGGTCATTCAACCATGGAAGTACAGGTATGATAACTAGTTTTTGTAGTATTTCAAAAATCGGGCAAGAATTGCTTTCTGTTGCTATAATCTCTGCATCTATTCATGGGTCTTTGTTTTGCTGCTTACATGGTTTGTTATACAACTTGGGAGTGCTTAAAGACAGCTAGAGTGAGAATCCTAGTGTTTGAGGCTAAATCCACATGCATTCCAACTAACTTTCTTTTCATGTATTTTGACTGTATCAACATATCAAGTTCAGTTCTTGAGCAATCTGATAGGATATATATGCATAATGGCATATGGAGATGCATTTACTAATATCCATTTATAAGCTGCATAATAAGCACATACAGCACGCCTATTAATTTCCTGATTTTGAATGTGTTATTTCCATTTATGTTTGGGGATGGATGTAAAAAATTTCTCATCTATTTTTTATATATTTGCAGGAAGCCTTCGTTAAGATAAGAGAGCAAGCAAAGGCATATCTAGAAATGAAGGGGGAGCATACAAGTGGTCTTAACCTGATCAGCAGCACTAATCTAGAGTATTTTCCTCCAAAGCACAAGGCAGAAATTTTCCGCCTCAAAGGGGATTTTTTGTTGAAATTAAATGACTCTGAAACCGCTAATGTTGCTTATTCCAATGCCATCACTCTCTTCAAGAACTTGCCCAAGGGATGGATAAGCTGGGGAAACTACTGTGATATGGTAATCACTCTTGTCAGTTTTTCATACTGTCAGTATGACTATTAACATGAAATCTGTACTTATAAATTAAATCATCTATATCTGACAGGCTTACAAAGAAACCCATGAAGAGATTTGGTTAGAATATGCTGTGAGCTGCTTCTTGCAAGGCATCAAATATGGTGTATCAAATTCAAGAAGCCATCTTGCTCGTGTCCTTTATCTTCTTAGCTTTGATACTCCCAATGAGCCTGTGGGCAGGGCATTTGATAAATACTTGGACCAAATACCACATTGGGTTTGGCTTTCTTGGATTCCACAACTCTTGCTTTCCCTTCAGAGGACAGAAGCTCCTCACTGCAAACTTGTTCTTCTGAAAATTGCAATAGTGTATCCTCAGGTAAGTGTGCTTATGTTCATTGTAAATTGTATAGAACTCAAATAATCCTGGTCTTTTCTTTGTGAACTTCAGGCTCTCTACTACTGGCTGCGCACATACTTGCTGGAGCGACGGGATGTTGCAAATAAATCTGAACTTGGTAGAATGGCATTAGCTCAGCAAAGAACACAGCAGAGTGTCTCGGGTACTAGTGCAGGTTCTATTGGTGGGTTGGCTGATGGAAATTCAAGAGTACAAGGTCCAGGAGGAGGTCTCTTGTCCTCTGATAATCAAGTTCACCAAAGCTCTCAATCTACTGGAGGAATTGGACCTCATGATGGTGGAAACTCTCATGGGCAAGAACCTGAAAGATCTACAAGTGCAGAAAGCAGCATTCATAATGGAAATGACCAGCCTTTGCAGCAAGGTTCTGCAAACATTAGTGAAGGTGGTCAGAATACGTTGAGGCGTGCTGGTGCTCTAGGTTTTATGGCATCAGCTGCTAGTGCTTTTGATGCAGCCAAAGATATAATGGAGGCTCTTAGGAGCAAGCATGCTAATTTGGCTAGTGAGCTTGAGGTAAGCTACATTTCTGATATACATATACAAAATAAACGGCTGCACATGTCTGTAAAATTTAGACTTTTATGATTGCTTTGTTAGATAATTATGAGTGGGTTCTGTAGTTACCATGTGGACCTCTGAATTGAAGTTGCAGGCACACAAAAACACTGAACAGATGCTCATGAAAAAGGATCTTTGGAAATTGGTTACAAACTAAGTTTGTGCCATAGAATTTTCTGATTATTTTGGATCTTCTGGTAGCCTGATTTTTTTTATCATTTTTGTCAGAAGTAGCTTCATTTTAGATCTAACACGATCATGTGTCAATCAATTATACAATGTCTGCCTTACTTGTGCATATCTGAGGATAGATCTGAATTATAAGCCGAATAAAAGTCAATTGAATGATAGTGATGAACCATTTCATTTTGCAGGTTTTGCTAACAGAAATTGGCTCACGGTTTGTCACCCTGCCTGAGGAGAGACTTCTGGCAGTTGTTAATGCTTTGCTCCACCGCTGTTACAAATACCCTACTGCTACAACTGCAGAAGTTCCACAATCTCTGAAGAAAGAGCTCTCAGGCGTTTGCAGGGCTTGCTTTTCAGCAGATGCTGTGAACAAACATGTTGATTTTGTGAGGGAGTATAAACAGGATTTTGAACGTGATCTTGATCCAGAAAGCACTGCCACTTTTCCAGCCACCCTCTCTGACCTGACCGAGCGACTGAAACACTGGAAAAATGTTCTTCAGAGTAATGTTGAGGACAGGTTTCCAGCTGTATTGAAGCTGGAAGAGGAAAGCAGGGTATTGCGGGACTTCCATGTCATTGATGTTGAAGTTCCAGGACAGTACTTTACTGATCAGGTGACTCTTGAATTTTTGTTAAACAAGGTCACATATGCACACATAGATATAGATATAGATATATATATATATATATAGAGAGAGAGAGAGAGAGAGAGAGAGAGAGCTTTTGGGGGGGGGGGCACTCTGTCCAGGTCTTGGTGGAAATGCTGAAATAGCCTGTTTTCAGCTGAAGTTGGCCCAAGGAGTCTTCTGTTCATTTTTTGTGCTTGATTCTCATTTAATTATTTTGTTCTGTTTCAGGAAATTGCACCAGATCATACAGTGAAGTTGGATAGGGTTGCAGCTGACATTCCAATTGTACGAAGGCATGGAAGCAGTTTTCGGCGTTTGACTCTGATAGGTTCTGATGGCTCACAACGTCATTTTATTGTTCAGACATCTTTGACCCCTAATGCTAGGAGTGATGAACGCATATTGCAGCTTTTCCGTGTGATGAACCTAATGTTTGAGAAGCACAAGGAGTCTAGACGTCGTCACATAAGCATTCACACACCCATAATCATTCCTGTTTGGTCCCAGGTTAATATGATCTTTTAACATATACCCCTTTTTTTTTTTTTTGGTAAAAAAGAAAGGGTGATGTACCCTTTGTGGTTCACTTTAAAGTAAACGGGATATAAATGTAGTACTGCTTGAATTAGACTGTGAAAACTTCCAAGGGAACCCTTTACCCCTATAAAGATGTTTACTGAACTGTACCTGTAATGGTCTTTGGACAGGTTCGCATGGTAGAAGATGATTTAATGTACAGCACCTTCCTTGAGGTCTATGAGAATCATTGTGCTAGAAATGACCGGGAGGCAGATCTTCCTATAACCTATTTCAAAGAGCAGTTGAACCAAGCTATATCTGGGCAGATATCAGCAGAAGCTATTGTTGATCTCCGCCTGCAAGCTTATCAGGAAATAACTAAAAATCTTGTTACTGACAACATCTTCTCACAGTATATGTACAAGACTCTGCCAGGTGGTAATCATATGTGGGCTTTTAAAAAGCAATTTGCCATCCAGTTGGCCCTTTCAAGTTTCATGTCCTTCATGCTACAAATTGGTGGGAGGTCGCCAAACAAGATTTTGTTTGCCAAAAACACTGGAAAAATATTTCAAACTGATTTTCATCCTGCATATGATGCAAATGGACTGATCGAGTTTAATGAGCCAGTGCCATTCAGGCTAACAAGGAATATGCAAGCGTTCTTCTCTGACTTTGGCGTGGAGGGCCTTATTGTGTCTGCAATGTGTGCTGCAGCGCAGGCTGTTGTATCACCTAAAGTAAGCATACACATATTGAAGCTATTTTTTTTTTTTGGTATTTTGATAATGTTATTGCAATTTGTGTAATTTAAGAATGTCTATTGAATTCATATGGGATTTCTATATTGCAGCAAAGTCAGCATCTATGGCATCATTTAGCAATGTTTTTCCGTGATGAGTTGCTATCTTGGTCTTGGAGAAGGCCACTTGGGATGCCCGTCGGCCCTATGGCTGGGGGTGGTCCTATGAACCCAATTGACTTCAAACAGAAGGTCACAACAAATGTGGAACATGTTATTGGCCGGGTTAAGGGAATAGCTCCACAGAACTTCTCGGAAGAGGTGAGCCACTCAACAAAATTGCATTGCCTGAATGTGATGTGTTTTTGCTGCTTTGTAGATGGAAGGATGGAGTTAACTCATTATTTATCTCTGAGAAACCCACTTTTCTTTTATCACCATTGAAAGGGAAAGAAGGGAGGGAATTGCTTCCTTTCGCTCATAATCTTACCCCACCAAAGCACACATTGTATATGATTTAAATAATTTACATCTATTCCTTTTCACTTTTCTCTTTCGCAATCAATACTCATAATCTTGCCCCACCAAAGCACACATTGTATAAGATTTAAATAATTTACATCTATTCCTTTTCACTTTTCTCTTTCTCAATCAATACTCATCAGTCAATGTGCTAATTGAAATTTTATAAATACTGAAATAGTTATGGCAAAATTAAGATGTGCACAATGCTTTCTGAGAATGCAAATGTCGGTGCCTTTTTTTTCAGCAGTTCCTTTTCTCACCTTTCACGGGATAGGTTTTTTTTGCTTCCATGTGGGTGTTAGCTCATGGTTTTTTAAGAGAATTTCTCTTATAGATTTACTGAGATTGGAAAGCTATCTTGAGTTGGAACTTCTAGTGTGTGTTTTTTTTTTTTTTTTTTTTTTTTTTTTTTTTTTTTTTTTTTTTTTTTTTTTTTTTTTTTTTTTTTTTTTTTTGTGTTTTTTTTTTTTTTTTTTTTTTTTTTTTTTTTTTATTTTTTTTTCTTTTTTTTTTTTTTTTT
>JANHAO010002541.1:0-28397 GCA_026873985.1 Saraca asoca
CATGATATATTATATCTGAGAGTGTGTAATGTATATCATACATAAATATCTCAGAACATTACACAAAAAATTTCAGGCCAAAATTTCAAGATTACACAATTAAAAAATTCACTTTTATCTCTTGAAAATTCAAAATAAAATATATAAGGGGTCCAAAAATTTTAAAAAAATCACCAATAGACAGGAAATATCAAATAATTGAGGTCGAAAAAAAATGGGGACAAAATACTTCGGTGTGTGCACTCACGCCCCGCATGCGCCTATGGCCGCGAGTAGGCCTTGCGCGTGAGTGCTGCATAAACAGCCCAACCCAAGAAACTCCGATTTGACCTGTTTGACTCGATTTTTTCCCAGCTCCCAGACCCGAAAATCCTAGAAAAATTACAGAAAAAATTTTCTTTGATTTCTCCTTCGTTTGTCCACCGATTTTCGTAATTTTGATGTCTATGAAATCAAAAAAAAAAGATGTACAATAGCCCTCTATCAATTTTATGATTTTGTGGTAAAATAAATGGGTATTTTAAAAAAAAGAACTTTCAGTTGGGTTGAATGATTCCGAAACGATTTTTGCAAAATTACTCTCTCAATTCCTAATCAATTTTCGTAATTTTGGTGTCTATGAATTCAGAAAAATAATATCTACAATAGCCCTCTATCAATTGCATCAATTAAGCATGATAACATAAGAAAATCAAAAGATTTCGATACTAGGATTCTAAAAGAAATTTCAAAAATTAATTTGATTTTTCACATAAATTCTTTAAAATTACCCATCAATCATGTGATTTTATGTTATATCTAACCAACCCATAAGCATGCAATTATAACATAGAATCATGAACAAAATATAATATTTAATATATATTTATGCTATAGCCGAAAATAGCATGTACAAAATAGAAGAAAAATTAAAATTTAATGTTACAGTCATAAATCAACCTACAACCAGCTCTGATACCACTTGAAAGAATTTCGTAATCTCAAGAAGAAATTTCACAATACAATAAACGCCATATCTATAGGTGAATCTATAGCATGTAATAATAATTTAAGGTTTAGAATTACCTAATAAACACGATGAATTCATGCTCTTGATCTTGGAAGCAACTGCTCTGAATGGAGGGAAACTATCCTCTTGGCTATAATATGATAGAAAACAAAAACCATCATCATCGTCTTACTCAATGGGCAGTAACACGCATATTATAACAAAGATCATGGACCCTCCATGTGTAACCCTAATAGGTTATTGGGTTAACCTACTCATCAATAGTTAACTTAACACAATGGCCCAGTAAACTCAGTCCACTTAACATAGGTGCAGTCCATTAAATAAAATGGATCATATAATTAATTAGACTATTATATAAAACACTCATAATTAACTTAAATATTAAATCTGTGTTTTAAATATAAAATATGATTTATGTTAGTTAGTCCATAAAATTATTCTTACATAAGGTTGAAAATCCGAAAAATGTGTCGAAAATCCGAAAAATGTGTCGCTATTCTAAGAAAGCGGAGGATTCAAGCTAAAACGATCATGGACGAATGACAATGAAGAACACTAGCTGCTACAAACATGCAGTGTAGGAACAAAAGGCCACTACTTTGCTACAAGAACTTGAAAATCAGCGATTTACACAACCATTATAGATCATACTGAGAAACGCTACCACTGCATGAGCATCAACGCTGAAACATCTCTATTCCTTCATACCGTACAGAGCTCCAAGTTGCAGGCTTTTGCTTGAAGGAATTTTGAGTCAATTGACAAAATACACCTTTCTGGCATTCTATATACTGTGATTGTAATAAGAAAATTTACCCAGATTGTAAGGGTATTTATTAAAATTAAAGTGCTGACTTGGTTGGGACTTGGGTGTGCAAGGGTGTTGAGTGAATGCACATATCCGTACAGAGGAAGGCGGAAAGACGCATGTGCCCTCTACTAAGCGACAAATGCCGATTATGTAGAGACTTGTTTCTAGGTTCTTTTCGATTTTTGTCAACATTTTTTTTTTAAAAAACTTCTGTTAATACAAGAATAACAAAATTTTAGTTTAACTGCAATTTTCTCCATCGTATTTGTAAAATTATATTTAGTTCCTTTATTTTTAAAACCAGAATCAATTTGGTTTCTCCGCAGGTTAAAAATCAAGTCAAGGATAAAATAGTTAAAAATACAGGACTAAGAATGTAACTTTGGGAAAATAAGAGCATAAACTTGTTATGAAATATGTTAAATTGGTGTTCTTACACCCACATCTAACTCAGTACACTCTCAAATGATTCAATGGAGGCGGCGTAGCAGGTACTCGACCTCAACAAGCTTGGTAAGAGGTATCAACCATTTGTCATATAAGCGAAATAGAACAGATGGTTCAACCTTGTAATTTCCTTTGCCATCATTGCCAAGGCTCACTTCTTGCCCAAACACCATCGCCTTCTTTTCAACTCTCTTCTTCACCATCTCTTCTACAATCTCGAATGTCAACAGTTTCATCAATGCTTCTCTGTCCTGCAAAAAAAAACCATTTAAATTTCCCACTTTATCTTTCAAGGAATTAAAAACCAATAAAGTTTTGAACATTTGTGACTAAGCATATGTAAATTATTCAAAGTTTGTGAAACTCCAGAACAAGTGTTGCACAAAAATAAGCAAGAAGATGAAGTAAATAGGTAATTAACGCTAAGCTCTATACCTGAGCTCGAATTGCAGGCTCATAGTCTTGAGGAGATTCCCTAAATTTCACCTCTGCTACCAACTTTCCATAATGAATCCTTCTAGAGATGGCCTGCCCATTATTTATAGAATAAAATGATAAAAACCAATCAAAACTACAATACATTATACTGAGTTGAGACTCCTTTCAAGACTATATACCACAACGAAGATTTCTCTGCAAAACTTCCTATATGAACCTACATATTTTAGAGTTTAAAAATTACCTGCAATAATAAAAGATCACTAGCTGCGGTTTGTGCATAGTTGCCATCATCACCTGAGGCAGCAAACAATGGAAGCATCTCTTCAAAGTACATTCGCCAAATGGACTTGTTTATGTTTACCGAAGCAGCTGCAGGATGCAAAATCTATACATATACATATGGGAGTTATAAGTTTTAAGGAAATTCCTTTTCTTCTAAGTTTCATAAAAACTATAAAAAGGATACCAGAGTTTGGTGAATTACCTCTGGGAAAGGAAAATCTGGCACCAACGAGGGTGGCAAATTTTCTGGGAAGAATGGATTTTCTTCAGGGCTATTGTATCTTCCAGCCTGTAAAATACCAAATCAAATTCATGTTCAAAGCAAATTGCCAGATAATATTTATATGGCAAAGACAAAATAGGCCACATCATTTGACAAAGTAAGGATAAATTGGCCAAGAGACAACATTATGTTTTATGTTGAAGGAACTGGATATGTTTACCTTAGCTTGAATTGCTTCTGTATCCTTAACAATGAATTCCACCAATGAACCACAAAATCCCGGAATATTGGAAGTGTAATCCTCTCGATAGGTGTGAGAATTGATAGGATACTTAGCCCTCTCGATCACATTAAAAACGATAGTGTCTTCCTGTCTAATCAATGCTTCTCTTATTGAATCTAGCGTGTACGTCTTCCTCCATTCAGCTTCAGCTTCAGCCATTCTGTAATTCAAAGCTAAAATCACCCATGTAATTACAAATACTGGCAACATCAAGTTGTTATACCAAATTGCTGAGAATGTAAGTCAGAACAACTCAAATACGGCGTTTGGCAGCCGAGAAAATCGGGAAGAAAATAATACCGGCTGCCATTAAATGCAATAGCAAATATGAAGATATCAAAGTGATAAGCTGAGGTAAACTAAACGCCAGTGATTTCTGTCTCTTTGTGTGGTCTCCGAAAACATACGTTGTTATCATAAAAAAAAAATTAAAAATTAAAAATTAAAAATAGACAGAGTCAAATAATAAGGAAGAAATTAAGAAATACCTGTAAATGTGAATTAAGCTGAACGAAATGGTAGCTCGGGGAGGGAGAAACTGAAGAATCTGTTTTTCCTAGCTAACTCATGTTTCTTCTGCGGTTTTCCTCCAGTGGGACAGGAAAAAGGGACGGTGAGCTTTAACGTACCACAATGATGAAAACTGAAAGTGAGGAGTGTGGACGCGGTCGATTCCTTGCGTACGGCTGCCGACAATAGTTGCTACATTGTGCGGTTGTGGGACGTCGACGAGAAGTGGATCCCACGCCAAGCCGCGGCCGGCCTTCACTGGTCTGTGCTGGTTGAGTTGACCACGTTGAACGACGGTTTCAACCGGGAATTGGCCATGCCGTTTTGACCGTCAGTAATGCACGAAAGTCAGCTAGCCGTTGTTTATTTATTTATTTTTTAGTAAATTAATAATATCATCCTCAAAAATTTTATCCTATTTTTGATATTATTTTAATCTCGAAAAAATTAGAAGTGACTCATAATTATTTTGTCATGTATTTATTGATCAAACTAAATTGAAACTGATAAATATAAAACAATAATAATTGTATTATAAATTTTTTTCATAAAATAAGATGTATTAGAATTCAAGAATATCAAATCAACTCATTAGGTTTGTTGCGATTTAGATTAATTTGTGTATATGAGATTTTGACCACTTGTTAATTCCTGTATCTATCATTTGAATTTTGAAAATAATACTTGGTAATGATAAATTTGAATGATCTAATTGGAGTTCTAAGTTTGCGGGAATTTTTTGACTCTGGTATGGACTAGAAAATCGTCGATATCTTTGATGTTCTTGTTGGAAAATGCTGATTTTTGCTCTTTGTACCGATGGGAGATTTAATGAAATTTTTTATTGTCAAAGTGGTAATAAAGACAACATCATTTAAATTTTTAGTTAATTTTTATAAGAAGATATATATATTGGCTTCACGTAGGATTCTTACTAATTTCACTTCTCAATACTGATGACAGAATCGTTGAAACACTTTTGAATTTTTCAGGATTAAAATGATTTAAAAAATTATTTATTCAATCAAAAATATCGACTGACTTCAGTAGAATCATTTGGATACGATCAAATCAATTTGATTATTCAAGTAGTTTGACTATTTTTTTTTTTTATTAAAATTAGAATAGCTGTAACATATTCATTTTGAATATAGGAAATTTTTAGGTTTTAAACAAATCAAGCATGGAGCAATTAAACAATAGTTTGAGACATGTTATGAAGCAATTATGTGACAACTTGATCATGATTTATTGACAGTTTACTTCAACAAGTTATTTCTAGTAAATGTGAGTTGTAATTGTTTTTGTTAGAAAGTTATTTTAAATGTTTTAGGTACTGACACCTGTAGACTTATGTGTCAAATTTTCATTTAATTTTATTGCAGTTATTTTTTTCAAATATTTGTGACAGTTCTATAACATCATAAATAGAACAGATTATAGTTGGTTAGGGACATATCTATTAGCATTACTATAGATTATTAGCATTTGAAATTTTTAACATTATTAAAGATGGTTAACATTACTATATATATATATATATATATATATAGAAATTGTTAACATTTGATATTGTTAGCCTTGAAGATTGCTTAGTTAACTTACCTTCTTTATGTTTTGATGTTAAAAATAATTTTGTATATAACAATATGTTTTAGTGTTTGTTATTTGTTTGGTGGCATCAAAGTGTATGAGATTCAAAAGATTTACAATTTGATTTAGCAATTATTTTATTTTTATTAGGATTTTTTGTAAGTAAGTTCTAATCAAATTTAATTCAAGCAAATTTCTTTTAATTGATACATTGAGGTAAAAATAAATCACTTGAAATGAGCTAAAATAAAATATTTTTCAAACTAAGTTTTCAAATGAACTTTCACAAGTATAAGTTTTATAAAAATTATTTTTTATTATGTGAATCGATTCATACTGAAGAATTTGTAAAAATGTATTTAAATCGATTGCTATGAAAAAAAGTTTTGAAAAATATTTCTCACTGAAGGTTAAGAATTTTTCCTAAATCAATCAGGTAATCAATTCAAGATCTATTCTCTCGACACTATAATTCTATTCATGCATTGATTCAGTCATGAACATTTGTTATGATATTCATAGATGAATCAATTCACAAATTGATTAATTAGTTGATAATCCCTACGATTCAATTCATAGACAGAAATTTAGTTATTTTTCAAATATCGATTATAACAACTATAAATACCCATAATCTTATTTCAAACTAATTCAGTTTCATAACTATCACATTTCTTCAAATGCGAAAAACAGAGAGCTATCAGAGCTTAACTGAATTTATCATCTACCTCATAAGATTTCATAATTCAAAGGATCTTGAATCAAATTTAAGGAGAATTCACATTAGATATTTAAGATATTCATCTCAAATCTTGTGTAATAAGTTAAGCAATAGCCTAGTAAAATTCTTGTGTATGAACTGATTGTTTAGGAGTCCAGTTAATTCCTATTGTTGTTAATAAAAATGGTCATTCAGTTGAAGATTGGTCCAGTAAATGTAGGCTTCAACTACAATTTTAGTTGAAGTTGAATTACATTAAAAATTAGTATTCTTGATTATTTCTTTACTGCACTTTCTATTTTGCTACACTATAATTCATTCTACTACAATTCTAAATTCACTGTAATTCTGATATTATTGCAAATTGTTTCTATTATAACAATTTTTTGGTTTAAATTGTTTTTGTTGCACTCATATTATTTTGCTCTGCTGGAATTCTAGTTTAATTGTCTAATTGAATCTAATATCCTATATCACTTCTTGTTGGTATCTCCAATTAAGTTCTTGATTATCGAATAAGCTTTCAAAGATAACTTTCTCTGAAGACTTTTACTTTATAAATAAAAAAGAATCCAAATTATTTGAAAAGAGTATATATATTTTGTGTTTGTAAAAAAGGGCAAGATTCATATTTTTGGGATCAACAATCTCTCTACATATTAAAAACTCCAAACACACTTTGTGTATTTCGGCACTTCGTTGCTTAGCACTCTACTAACATTATGATTTTAGGAATACTTGTAATTCTCTTGTGGAATATTAGCACATTTTTGTGTGTTTTAAAAGTAGTTTTATTTATAATTCATCTGTAAAATCTCAACACATTTTATGCATTTTTATTGTTATTTTACGATTTCAATTGCATATTTCCTCTACTTTGTTTTACATCACTTCTTTCATTAAGTTTGGAAGTAACAATAATCTATTTATCATATACAAGTCCATTCTTTTCTTAAAGCCAAATTCTATATTGCAAATTTCGACAGAAACAAATTGGCATACTCAACGAGACATGGTTAAAGTAAATTTGCTATTTTCTTACATGCTCGTGAGAAATGATATCATAATTTATTTAGATCAAAATATTCCTCCCTCAAGTTCTCAAGATGCTCTTCAAAATGAGAAAAGACAACTGACGAACAATGTTCATCCTGAGAGCAACCCTCGGCCATTAGCTAATAATCAAAGTAACAATCAAAATGGTTGGCAAAGATATAATAATCAAAATTAAAATTACAAAAATTGATAAGTAATGATGAATATAAATCAAAATCAAAATAACAATGAAATGACATGTCTCTCAAACATGAATAATCATATCCTTTGTATACAAAGTATCGTCTGTTTTAATCATGAACCATCGTGTCTCTTATCTATCATATTTTTTTGCATACAGACCATCATGACTATTAAATATGAACCACTACATCTCTTAATCATGAATCATCATGTTAATAATGAACCATTATATCTTTTATACATAACTCACCATAACTATTAAATATGAATCATCGCATCTCTTAATCATGAACTATCATGTGTCTTGATCATTAGCCATTATATCTTTTACACATAAATCATCATACCTATCAAACATGAATTATCATATTGTTTGCACGTGAACCATCAAGTCACTTACAAACGAACTATTATGTCTATTAAACAGGAGCTATTGTATTTCTTGATCATAAACCATTGTTTCTCTTGCGTATGAACCATTTTATCTATTAAACATGAACTATCATGTCTCTTGTACATGAAGTATCATTTCCACTTGTCGCTAACAAGATCATCTTGATCATAGATATTTGATTAAATCAAGATGTCATACTTTTGACAATTAAAAAGATGATAAATTTTATCTATCAAATAAAGCTTTCTCCATGTGTAACAAATAAAATCAATATAATATTAATTTGTAATATTATATAGTCATCCATGCCAACAATAATTTGATCTGTAACAAGAAAAAAATAGATTCAAAGACAAGCTATAACAATATTTAGTAACATATCAATAATAAATAATGAATGTTAAAGCATAGGATAATCAATCTTTTTAACCCATGTTCAAGCAAAATAATAATTACTCTCTATTTTAAATATCAAAATTGGTTTTATCCATAGCTTATGCCACCAAGCCTTTGACAACTTATTAAGTTTTATTTTTTGTTAAGTACAACCCTAACAATATAAATTATCAAGACAGAGATACATATTAATTTACTTGGCAACAGAGGATAAGGTACTACACTAGGGTTCTTGATATCACAATTATCGATATAGTTTCAATTCCTTTTTGCCATTCATATATTTAGCATATTCTAGTTGTTGCACATGTTAATAGTATCTCATTAGCTTATTTTAAAAAACACGCATATATTCATCTATTTACTTGTCATTGTTGATCAAATTTTATAGATTCCATCTTTTTTGAAAATCATTAATCATTATGTCTAAAATTCATCTTCTTTAAACATGTGTTTTAAAGATTGTTTCCATACAAGCCTTTAGATTGTTTAAAAAAATATAGAGATGAAGTAATAATAAAATAGTGATAAAATTCATAATACAAGAAGGAAATAATTTTGATGCGTGTATTACATTTTTCTAAAAGCTTTTATGCCCCAGGATACAACAAAACTTAAAAGTCACTAATATAAAAAAGTTAAAATAGTTTAGTAGAAAATTCTATTTATTATTATTAAACAAATGTGGTTTCTCTTAAGATAATTGTTAAAAACACTCATGTCTTTTCAGAATTTTAAACTCTAAAACAATGACAAAAAAAATTATTTATTCATTAATTTAAATTCAAGAATAATCTATCTTTAACTCTTAATGTATATAAAATTATTAAAGAATATCTACAAGCAAACCCACTTAGGGTTTTAATTTGTATACCCTTTAAAGCAGGTTTTCTTAGGTAACGTAGGACTTAAAAAGTCATGGAATATTCATAAATTATCAAAAATGACCCATGAGTTGTAAATGTTTTTGTTTAGGAAGTTATTTTAAGTATTTTAGTTATTGACACTAATATTCTTACATGTTAAATTTTTATTTAATTTTAGTGTAGTTATTTTTTAAATTTTTATAACTGTACTACAATATTATAAATAGAATAAATTATAGTTTATTGGTAACCTCTGCATATTATAAACTTCAAACATATTAGGTGTGTATTGGCACTCTACTAACATTAGGATTCTAGAATTACTTGTAATTCCTCCACGAAATCTCAACATCTTTTAATGCGTTTTAGAAGTAGTTTTATATTTAATTTCTTTGTGAATTCTTGGCACATTTTATACCATTTCATTGGAATTTCACTGTTTCAACTGCGTTACTTCATTTTGTGCTTTGTTTTACAGTTCTTCTTTCATTAAGCTTATCTATAACAACTATCCATTTAATGTGTACAGTTTACTTTTCTCTCCGAGTCAAATCTCATTTTGCACATTTGTACGGAAACATACGGTCAAACTCAAAATCACGGATTGAATAACGTTAACAGTCAAAAAGTCGTAGTTTACTCTGCGAACGAGTCAATGACGTTTGAAAATCAGTTGCCAAAGCCCATCCATAATCGATAGAAACAGAGCCCACTACATCCATCCAAAAAACTTGACTGATGATGCTCAAAATGATTTTAATCACATTCGTTTACGTATTAGACAGGATACGAAACAGTGTGACAAATAAGTAAGTGGATCATGTTTAAATTATATTTTTATTAAATATGTGAAAAATGAAAAAGATTGAGTGCCTATATATATTTTTTAACTTACTCCTTGCGGTTGACCTAAAATGTTGCTAGCAAAGGAAGGAAGGAATGATAAGTTATTACACACACAAATTTTTATATTTAAATTTAAAATATTGATAAAAAAAATCCTAAAGCAATATTGAATATGACTACATTGTTAGTCTAAAGTATTTTCCGATAAAGATTAGCGTCCATTATTTACCCATACATCCTACGATGCACTGACACTTCATATAATAGTCGTATCCGCGTGTCGGAAACGTTCCCGTTTCTGATACTTCTCGACACCGACATTTCATTTATCATGTAAAAATAATCTGATACTTCTGAAAATGTCGTGTCCCTGTGTCCCCGTGTCCGCATTCCGGTATTCGTGCAATATAGCATACATCTCTTTATTTGTCATTTTGTGAAGTGTACTTTCTTTCTTAATTTGCCATTGAAATGTTATGTGTTGTTCAAAATAAATGAATGTCTTTTAATAAGTTTACTATTGAGGTAATTTGCATAGATGAAGAAGACTAGAGACTTGAAACAAAAATTGTAGGAGAAATCACATAGATTTTTTTTTTCTTTAATTGGAAGACATGGGAGTTCCCTCCGCTTCCCTCCCTGCTTTTGACAATTAAGTAAGTAGTATTAAAATCACATCTTTGAAGCCAATTTGGACACAAACCACTAAATTTAACGTGTACTCAAGAATTAGAACTTGTGATCCTTTTGCATAAGAGCCCACTCCTTAAATATCAACAAAATTAACATATAACCCATTTTTTGAGTGAGTAATTTAACTAGCTGCATGCATGCATGCATGCAGCAATGAAATATGGCTGTTGGCATGCAGCATATATACATTCCCATAGTTTTGGAGGAGATATTAATTCAGAAATCTAGCGTTGAAAGAAGGCAGTTTGGTTTGTATGGTAGACCTTGCAATGATGTGCAAGTAAGAGAAGCATCCATGTCTAGGGTTACTTAGTCAACAATATACGGCTATTCTACGTCGAGGATTGAATGAGTCCATTTCAAGCAAGTGGTGTGTAAGCATTTATGGATCGGTGGCAACCAAATACTCCACTTTCTCTCTTGTGGTACCAAAATCATGCATCATATTATTCAATTCTATGACTTAATCTTTGTAACAAACTCAAATCCAAACATCAATCTCCACTTGAAATCATAACGAGACTTGCATCGATCTCTACGTTAGCTTTTGAATGACGTTACTTAATTCAATTCCTTTAGAAATTTTACTCAATGGTACCTTGAATTGATTGGATTATGAAACCATCACAAAGTTCAAGTCTATCCGTAACCCCAACATGAGAAGTTCCTGTTCGTCGCTGACTGCTACCTAAGTAATCAATGCAAATTGTACACTCCAACCAATGGGCCATGCCAATATTCATATCACCCTTTGTCGACATAATAATTTAAAGGATAGTTCCTTTTAATATTTTATAATTAATATTTTTTTTTTCTAAAAAAATTATAATTAAAACAATAAGTCACAACGCAATATATTTTTTAAAATTTTGAAAATGTGATAAAAAGTATAATTTTTTTTTATTAATGTGAAAGTATTTGACAGAGAATCACCATATATAATATTAACCACACTTTACATCTTGGTTGAGAGCTAAGATACCGTCCTCCACCGTCATCTGAAAGATATGCTGAAAAGTATGGTTTCAAGGAATCATTATCTGGCAAAATGAAATTTGAACCAAAATTAAAAGAAGAACAAGCAAATTAAACACCTGTTTAAATTATACAAACCCACGCTCAAAAGCATGAGCAAGTCAGCCTCTGAGGATATGTTATATGTTTTGACTATAAATCGTATTCTTACTCTTTCTCTTATTCAATAAATAAAAGTTAATCATTAAATCTATTGTATATTTATCAATTATATATTAAAAATCTCATTTTTAAATTTTTAGAATTACAATAGTTAACAATTTACCTTCATTTATTGCGAGAGGAAGGACATGTTATAGTAGAAATATACAAAAAGTTCCCGTCTCAAGATTAACTCAAGCCAAAAAAAAAAAAAATAGGAAGGTTTGTTATGTTCTAATTATAATATACGTATCCTTATTTTATCTAATAAATGAAAGTTAATTATTAAATTTTTTTATGATTTTTTATGTCTTAAAAATTAAAAAAAAATTTAATAGATATGGATCGCAAAAAATTAATAAATGAACAATAAAATTAAAAATTAACCTTGACGGAAGGAAACATGGAATAGTTGAGCATCAAGCAGTTCTCCTCCTAGAAGGAGCTTGGGAAAATGTAATTGGTAGAGTGAGTTGGTTGTTTTTGTTTTGAAACGTTTCTAAACAAAACAAAACAAGTAGCTTGAAGTAGGTTAACATCAATCTACTTCTATGTTGTCGGCTAACCAAAACATAAACAGATTTGACTTTACTTTGCTCCGTGACATATTTTTCTATATTAAAACTCTACATCTCTAACTATCAATAATGTATTTAGTCAAACCAACTCATAATTAAAGAAACTAGATAGGCTGTGAGGCAAGATGAAGACATTGCAATCCCTATTTTCTCATTTTCTAATTAAGTAGTAGCGATGTACATATATATATTCCTGCTATAATCAAGATCAAAATTAAACAACATAATAGATATCGTATCGCTGTTACATGTAAACATCGTCTTCACAATTTTCCAGAAGAAGTCTGATCAAGAATTCTTCCAGAAATGGCCGTAGCAAGTGCAGCTGTGAAATTGGGATCTCTTGTCAAAGAAGTAGCCATTTGTTGAACCAAAAACTGCTGGATGGACTTTTGTGCATTGTCAGCCAACCCTGACTTCATCAGGTCAATCGTTACACTGCCTCCACTTCTATTCATGGCTGACGAGACAGGAACCGAACCCAGCTGGGCTTCCCTTGGGCTTGATGCCAGCGACAATTCGGTTCCATGCCCGTGGTTATGCTCTCCTTCATAAGTTGCCACCAACACATTTGGATCTTCCACGCTTCTTTGCACCTGAATATATATTTGGTGAAGAAAGTAGAGGTTAAATTTGGATCTTAATTAGTTAATCATGCATGGTTTTTATGTTAATCCGAATTTACATGTATGTATTACCTTCTTTTTCACTGGGCAGGTTGGGGCATAGGAGCACTTGAAGTAAGCCCTAGGAGATGGGTTATCTCTGGTGACCTTCTGACCATATTTCCTCCATTGATAACCATCCTTCACATACTGCGATCCCAAAACAAGAGAAGCATTTTAGCAAATTATCATATGTTGGATGTTAAAACTTAATAACTTTCTATTTGTCCAAACTCCAAAATAAAAAGACAGTAGTTGTTAATATTATATAGCAGAAGTAGAAATCTGTCCTTCACATGAAGAAATAACCCTTCAAACACTAAAATTGTGTAATGAAATTAACAACTTACTAAGCTAGTGTCAGATGCTTCAGTACGCACGAGAACCCTTGAAATCTTTGGGCCGGTGGTTTCTCTGGGCCTTTTGCATGATTCCTCCTCACTAATGCTGCACTCCGTGTTACCAAACATGTTGAAACAATTCTGATCAGCACTCTCAGCCTTTCGCTTTCTCAATTGTGATTGCTCTTCTTCACAATTCTTGTTTGTCAGCTCCATCAACTGCTTCTGCAAAGCATCATAGCTCTGGTACATGCGGATCAGCGTCTCACTTAGCCTCTTATTCTCACAACTCAATCGTTGCAACTCTTCAACCATAGCCTCAGGCTGCAGGCCACAAGATTCCATGTTAGGAAAAAAAAAAAAACTAACTAAACAACAAAGTATAGAGATCTCCGCTTTTTGAAACAATGAAATTCTCTAAATTTCCATTTAAATTTAAATATCCTTATACAACCAAAACGAAGAAAGCAGGATATAAAGATTGGTTTTACGAACCGCCTTGTGGGTGTTCCAAGAAGGACTAACGTTGAGGTTGAGAGAAGTATCTAGGCATGTTGATTCCATTGCAGAAAAAGAAAATGAGAGAAAACTGGGAATTATAAAAAACGGAGACAAGTGAATGGAATAAAAGTTGTCCAACTAAACCATAATATATAGGAAGCAGAAAGGGAAGACTTTGATTGATATTTTGTGAGGGTAGGAAAGCTTCAGGAAATGAGGCTGAAAGAACAGTCCTAAATGAAATTCAAATTTCCTCAACTTTAAGGCGCTTGTTTATTTTTTTTATTTTTTCCAAGCAATTAAACTGACACGCAATTGGAGAGAGAGAGAGATAGAGTGATTTGTCGGGATTGAAAGAGGGGAGTTTGGAAAAGAATTCCAGAAAAGATGTCAAGGTCAAGCTCCATGAGCTGCTATATTGTAATGTATTAAATAAAAAGACAAGTTCACATGTTACCTCGTTGACTTCGGTGGCTCTAATTCATGAATGCTTTATCTGTTAGCTTTTCTTTATTTATATGTCTTCTTCTTTGTTGACCCTTTGTTTAAAGGCTTCCTTTTCCTCATCTCTCTTCAATTGTATTAGTATATAATGAGATTCATTGGTGTAAAAAAAACATATATATACACGCCTTTTTGTCAAAAATGGGAGAACGGCAGGATATACCGATAAACTCCACAAACAAGTAATTAGACTGATCTTCTCATGAAACTTTTTTACAGCACTCTTAAATTCAAAATTCAAGCCGCCGCAACATATATAATAAAACACAAATTGGGTGAATAAAATAAGGAAAAAGCAATTATAGTGTTAGCGTATATCATGAAACAATCTAGAAAGTGATAGAGTTTCATGGGTAATTGTGTTATATATTCCGTAGGATATATTCTTTGACAATAAGAAGCACAGTGGAAAGCTTTTCCTTGAATCAACAAAAACATGAGAAATTTCTTGTAGCAATCAACATTGTGTACTAAATTCATAATATCTCTTTTCAGTTTTTCTCAAATGAGAAAATGGCAATTAAAATCAATTTCATAGGACTTCCAGAAATATTAGTGTGGAAAATTGATAAAGTTAACGCGGAAATGGAAGAAAAATGGCTTTTAGCAAAGGATAAAAGGAAATGTTGACTCGGAGGGAAGGGACCTTGACTAGAAACCTTGCAAAGTCGATGCATCTGGAATATATGTAAAATTTCAATGCAAAAATCAAACTTTGCAACTGCGACCTTTCCTAATTCATACGCCTCAAGTTTTTAATGAACCTTCATCTACCTTTTCCTATCCTTATTTTCTTTTTTAATATCTTCTACTTTGTTTCATTAGCTATTTACAAAATTTATATGAATATCTACTTTGTTTCATCTAACTTATTTATGTACTTATTACACAAAACTTACATATTTATGTTAAAGTTTTTTGAAAAAAAAAAAATTACAAACTTTATTATTGTTTTCTTATAAAAAAAATACATTATTTGATCATTAAAACATAATATACTAAAAATGGAATCTTAATTAGGGCAGGATTCCGGAACTGATATAATTAAGCAAGTGATGCTTAAAAAGTCAAGAACAAGCAATTCCCAATAGAACTTCTGCCAAATTGCAAGAGAGAGAGAGGAGATTAATCTTTTATGCTGACATATGAGGTGAAATGAAGTCTTGGTCAGTGCCTAATGATTCATCCATCCAATCATACTTCCACTGTACGTGTGGAATCCGTGTGTCCAATAGAATAACAACTTAAGTTATTCATTCATCTACACTAACATCACATTCTTTCCTCACCAAATATCTATTTAATATTTTTTCCACACTTCCACGTTGGACAAGTTCAACATAATTCCTCACTAATTTGTCTCTCATTTTGCAAAATATTTGGGATTACTTGTACAATTAACAAAACCAACTATCTAGATATCATATTTTTTTATATTTAAGTGTGAATTAGTTTTGAATAAACTCTAAATGAAACTCGAGAGTCTTATTATATTAGAAAATTTGATAATAATCTTTCTTGTTATGTTATCAACACCTTGTCTGTTAAGAAAAGATAAGATTAGGAAAGCCTCTCCCTCCTACTATGTTTTCACTCGGTAGGAACTTTTAGCTGCTCTAACAATCATTCCTTTCCATCCTTACAGAGTGTGTCCAACATTACTTGCACTTTGAATCCTTTCACAATCTCAATTTTGTGTTGCCCACATATACTATCAAACTTTAATAATAATAATAAAAAAAATTGAAGTAGAAGTTGGTTATTTATACAAATTATTATGAAAATACGGTACATATAAATTGGTTAATGTTTTAAAGATCAAAGAATTTGTCCAAATGGCGGTCTAGAAGGAAGCTAGCTAGCTAGCAGTGAAATTTGTTGTATGATTGTGATATATATGGTGTAGAGTGCACGGAAAACTATAAAAAAATTTAGGTCCATTAAGCAAGTTAGTTCAAAAGAACTTTCTATATTATATATATGTGGTGATTGAGTCAAGTCATTGGCAACTACCACTTAATTGGTGAACAAGGCCATGATGTCACCATTTTACATAATATGTTTGATGTGTGCTCTTACGTTTACTATTATTCTACAATGTGATACTCGTTGATTTCTTGGTCACCAATTGCTTTACCATTTAGCCCTTGGTGTTCCCCAAGAGCCCATCAAAACATCCAGGTCAATTTAGGTCAACATAACTTTTATATATATATATATATATATTTCTTGTGGATTATGGAAATAAATATTCAATTCCTTTGATTTTGATTGATTCTTGTATATAATAATATGCTTAGGTCTTTTTATTTTATTTTATTGTACGTAATGAATGGTGAAGTGATTATATTTAATTTTGCCTTGCGAAATTGAGACAGAAGACATGTCATTTGCGTAAGAGTAGAGGGAATCATGGAGAGTGTCAAGAACTTATGGGGGCACTTGCACTTGTTACTCACAAGGGCACACAACATTATCTCCATATTTAATGTTTTTTCTTTTTTTAAATCGAAATGAATGTAAGTAGATAACTACGCCCATATGAAGAGGGAAGAGTATAGGTACAAACGGCTTCAAGCTTTTTCCGTTAGTCAACGCTCATTCTCATCCGCCAATTTGAAACCATAGCATCAAACAGTGGCCCAAGTTCTTGAGCCCAGCCGAATTTGGGCCTCTAGGAGTCCATAAATGAGACCAACTGGGCCAACTACCAAATAAAAGGGAAGGCAACAGTGGGATGGGGGGAAGAAAAAGAAAGTCATAAACCCGTAATTATATCTTGAAGAGGAATTAAGAAAGAAAAGACATAAAATTTTAATTATTAAATAAATATAAATTATTGGCTCATTTAGGTAGAGCCATCTCCTGTCAAGTGACGGTGGATTCCATGATAATTCAGAAAAGACGTGGACCAACCAATCCAATTAAGCCGACTGGGTGTAAGAACAAAACCAGATGGCAGTTTTTGAGCAAAATGTACTTGTCAGTCAAAATCTGGATTCTTAATGATCAATTAAAATCCTAGTGAATCCTTTTGCCGAAGGCCATTTGGTGTACACATCCTTTCAAGTCAAGTATTACCATTGTACCGACAAGGAGTGAAAACTTGTCACCTGACTATAAGTCCATTTGGCATATGTGCACACGCTCCTAGGTTCTTGTACGAGGAATATTCAAAAAGTTAACTCTATTTGTACAAGTCTGGGTCCGTGCATGAATTATTGATTGACAAACAAAAGCTAGGAGGCGTCTGGTATATTTGCCTTCAAGCTCAGGAATAGGAATTAGATGGCCTAAAGTTTGTTAAATTGCATGATCAGTGTTAGGAGGTAGGAAGGAGTAAGGCAGCATCCGAATGTTGACCCTTCATCTTTTTTTTCTTTTCTTTTTTGCTGGTTGTTTGTGTTGACACCTCATGACCTAAAAGGGCAACCAACCACTTAGCTACTAACGAATTGCCACATTATGAGTGTATCAATGTCATTCTCCTTAAAATTATTATAAAAAATTCAGTCATTAGTATTCCATTTTTTTTTATAAATAACTTAATTCCAAAGAATTATATGAAGAAGGGTAAAGAGATTATTTTCCAAATACTACATTAAAAATTTATAATGATGAAGAATAAGGAAAGGGGTGAAAAATAAATTAGAAAACACTTGTATGCTCTTTTTGAGAAATAGGGTGAGGGAATTAACAAGTCCGAGCCATTTTCACTTCAAATCCATTGGATTCGTCCCATTTGCACTATACATCTTCAGAATTGTTCATTTGTTTTTTACCTCTTTGCTAAACTTAAAGCCCTTATTGTGAAAATATTAGAATCTTCATTTAAAGTTTTTTGTTTTCTTTGGCAGATACTACAGTCCATGATTTTTTGTATCCAAATCTAATTTCTATTTTCCCAAATCGTAAGTTAATTACAATTTATGTACAATCTTACTAGAGCTCTTATCTTTACAAAGATCAAAGCAGAACCAGGAAAAAGAAATAATGAAAAACATCACCTAAAGCAAAAATTCTTAGAGGCCCCAACTGAGGATGAGGCTTCTATATCACTATTTGATTTTGACATTCTTCGTAACCATTGTTCACGACAGTACCATTACAGATGCTGTCACCTTGCCACGTCCACACTATGTCTTTCAACGCAGGCCTAACATCTTCGTCGCAGAACTTGGCATATTCCAAGGTATCGCCGGAAGATTTTATGAATTCCACGACGGCAACCTCCGGCGCTACCTGGAACACCTCCGCCGTCACCAACAACCGTCCTTTTCTTCCTTCCGATTGCCCCTGCAGTCTAATTTTGAAGTCCTTCAGCTTCGCCACCTTGAAACTCAGCCCCTTCGCCACCGTCTCGATCTTCGACATTATCGCCGTGGGCGAACACTTGGAGGTGAATATTGACCCAGTTTTCCTCTGGTTCTCGAACAACCCAGATAAATCAAACCCAGACGACATTGAAGAAATGAATTCGAATGCATTGAAAAACTTGGGCTTTGACACCTTGTTTTTGGAATTCTCAACTTCTGATTTTTGACGCTCTTCTTCGTCGGCTTTCTCCGAATTTGGTTCCTCTAATTGAAAAGCAGATGGCCTCGAGAACCCTTTGCGAAACCATGGGACCCGCATTATAGCAGGAATCGTTATTCGTCTTTCTGGGTCTGAAACCAGGATCTTCGAAATCAATCTCCTTGCTTCCGTTGAAATCCATGGCGGGAACTGAAAATCGGCTTTAAAAACCTTATTATACATATGCATCAGATTCTCGTCCTGAAATGGGAGAAACCCAGCAAGCAGTGCATAGAGAATCACGCCGCAGGACCATATATCAGCCTTGGACCCGTCATATCCTTTTTTCCTCAGAACTTCGGGTGCAACATACGCTGGGGTTCCACACTGGGTATGGAGGAGACCATCATTCCGGAGCTGTTCTGGCAACGCTGAGAGGCCGAAATCGGAGATTTTGAGGTCCCCATTCTCGTCAAGCAACAAATTCTCCGGCTTGAGGTCACGGTGGGAGACACCCCTGCTGTGGCAGAAATCGACGGCGCTGATTAACTGTTGGAAGTATTTGCGAGCAAGATCTTCTTTCAATTTGCCTTTGGCGACCTTGGCGAAGAGTTCGCCGCCGCGAACGTACTCCATGACGAAGAAGATTTTGGTCTTTGTGGCCATGACTTCTTTGAGTTCGACAATGTTTGGGTGACGAACCAAACGCATCACTGAAATCTCGCGTTTGATCTGCTCCATCATGCCTTCCTTCTTCACCTGGTCTTTGCTGATGATTTTGATGGCAACGCTTTCGCCGGTGGCTATATGTTTGCCATAGTATACTTTGGCAAAAGTGCCTTTGCCCAGAAGCCTGCCCAACTCATACTTGCCGAACAGAGTGTTCCTTTCATCCATTGATTCAAAAGCTGTAGAAATTGCAACAGAAGAAAAAGAGTAATTAATTATTGGAATAATACGCTATGAGATCGCATTTTTCTGGAAATTGGAGTTGACATTTGGGTTCACTGGAAGAGTAAGGCAGAGGGAGGAGTGATTAGTATGGTGTTCTTAATGAGTGGAGTTATAAAGAGGCTGCGCTTGAGAAAGGACACAAAAGGCGTGGAGGGGTTGGCTTGTTACCATTGGAGCATCTGGTATTCGCATTTCCTTGAGCTTGGAAGCCCACAGAATGAAGGAAATTGGAAATATCATCAAAATTTTATATGCCAATGAGAAGGGGCCACGCCGAGGGTTGGGAATCGAATTTTAAATTTGCCTTTATGAATTATGATGTAGACCTGAAATTGAAAGAAATAAACAAATTTGAACCTTCTACTGATTGACATATTTTTCAACATCTAATGATATTCTCTTAAAATTTATGGCAATTTCCCTCTTATCTCATTTCAACATAAGAGCAGCACGTACCATCAAATTTTTTTTTTTCAAAATTTACAACAATAATTAGGGATTTCTTAATACTGTGAGGGATTCTAATTTTAGATATGAATAATGAGGATAACTAATTTTACTCCTTGAGTCAACTTAAAAACTTTATTTGCCTACGGTTTCGGTTGAAATTTTGTACGAAGGCATTCAACTATAAACGAGTGAATTCGTAAACAGGAAATATTAATTGCCACTTTTAAGTTTAATGAAAAAAAGTGACGTAAAATAAAGTAAAGAAAATCTAATATTGAAACAATAAAATACAGAAAATGTGTTGAGATTTTATGAAGGAAGTACAAATAAAATTACCCTTAAAAGTTAAGATTTCTCAGTGAAATTACAGATAAAATTATTCCTAAAATACATAAGAATGTTTTCAAATTTCACGAGGGGGAATTATAAGTATTCCTAAAATCCTAATGTTAGCTGAGCGTTTAGTGGCAAGGTACCAAGACATACAAGGCACATTTGGAGTTTATGAAATGTAAAGAGATGTCCAATCAATTACAATCCATTCTATTTATAATAGTTAAAATTTAATTTCGAATTTGACATGTAAGTATACAAGTATTAATATCAAAAATACTTAAAATAACTTCCTATACTAAAATAATTACCACTTACTAATATTGGGGCATAACTTGTTGAAGTAAACTACTAACAAATCATTACCAAGTTATCGTGTAACTACTTCATTATGTGGCTCAAATTATTATTTAATTGCTCCATGCTCAATTTGCCTATAACCTAAAAATTCATAAGTTAAAAATAAATTTGCTACTATTATACTAATCTCAGTCAAGAATAAAATAATCAAATTGCTTGAACAGTCAAATTAATTTAATTGAACTGATTCTATCGTATTGATCTTGTTGAATTGACTCTGTTGAACCGAAGTGATTCTACTAAAATTAGACAGTATTTTTGATTGAATGATTTAACATGATTTTTGCTTCAAACGAAACAAAAACATATTCCTTGTAACCATCAAAAAACAATTGTTCAAAACATGTAAAAATACTATAATAGACACACATACAATTGACATTTAGTTGAAATTTCTCTATGCTCAATATCTTTCACGCAGGGCTCCCTAAAGAACCAATTTCATCAGTCGAAATACAATTGTCAAAAAAAAAAAAAAGTAAATATGCTATGACAGAAACCCATTAGTTTAACATTTTGTAAAGAGCTTTCGATTATAAATTAGGTTGAAAATAAGTTAAACTATACATGGTTGTGCCTTAATGTTTATAGTTGAGATTGGTATCCCTATTTCTATTTAAAATTATGTCATTTCAAAACAAATCTTTTTTTCTTTCATTCTCTCACTTCACTTTATTTGCATTCATCTTTGTGAGCCCTTTCCTCTTGTACAACTTTCATTTCTCATCATTTTTTTTCTATTGAAATTGTTCAATTTGCTAAACATTTTCAATTGGCTGGGATATATCAAAGAAATGTTGGTCAACTAATCATTTCTCATGTTGAAATCAAAACCCGCCATTGTTATTTTAACAATCCTAAATTCAACTATTTGAGTGAAGTAATGACTTCTTACTTATTGAAATCTGAAAAGATAATCATCAAATGATTCCATTGGATTCTTTCTTATGTTTAAAAGTTTGGTAAAGTCAATTCTCATTTGGTCTCTATAAATTTGATCATGAAACATTCGTTCCATTTGAAGCCATAAATGAATAGAATTCAATAGCAAGCCTTAATACTAAGAAAAAGTTGTACAAATTAAAGATAATGGAAATTGTTGTGGGTATTTTTGGATTCATACTAATGGGCTGGTAAAAGCCTAATAGATGAGTCTTATTGGATAAAACCTAACTCATCCAAGATTGAAGTCGTTGGACAAAAGTAATAGATTGTCAGATGCGAGCTCAAGACAAAGGCCAAGACAAAAGCTCTAGGTCGATCGATAACGAGCTTCAGCTCGTTGATCGAAGTATGCCACCTCAGCCATCTTCCAGAAGGCACACTTTGGTTAAATCTGAAAATGGGATTAACTTGCATGGCCAATTTGCAAATAACAACTTGCAGCAATCTACTTGTAATTATTTTATTATTATTCTTTCCTTTTTTGGATTGCAATTGTAACACCCCAGCAATTATAAATAGGGGTTAAAATCATTGTATAAGGGAGGCCAATTTTAGACCTAGAGAACAATTTAGATAGAGAAAGCCGACTTATATGATCTCTGTAAAAATATCATACTCTATAAATATATTCTCAGAAATAACACTACCGTAGACGCAGAGGTTGATTAACTGACTTTATCCGTACCATGTTAAAAACTTCTACTACCGTCTCCATGTTCTTTTTGTTCTTTCTCTACCTCTCTTTTTCTATATCTCTCTTCTACATAACCGAATGACAGTTTGAAGTTTACTGAACTTTTCTGATTGGCAGAATTTAGGCTTACCAAATTCTACCGTCAACATTTTGGCGCTAGACGGAGGGCCCCATACTATATTCTGGTGAACTTTCTATATAACTATGACCAGAGGAAGAACCATCAGAAGTTTAAACACTCTGGCTTACCAACCGAAAGGTCACATGGAACAGGAGCACGAACGAGTTCTCTTTGCGGCAAATACTTTTGCAATTCCTACCACAGGTGTCACCATCGGCTTGCCCTCTACGGCCCAGCACCAACCTGTTGTTATTGTTTCTGGGGCTGACGAAATGCAAATGTGGAGTCAACATCAGGAAACGTTTGAAAACACAATGAAAGAATTGACTAAGGCGATTAGAGTGCTGACGTAAGTATAAACCCTAGGTGCACAAAAGCGGATTGAGGTCATTACACCTACAGGAGAATCCTGATGTGCTGATTAGCTCACTCCTCACATTCTTAAACCAGATCGGAGATTTGTCAAGCTTGTGAAAATCATAATGATCAATGACGTACAAGCTCGTATCGAGTGGAAGGCTCGAACAGGTCCAACTAAGGACATACCTCATGTTGCCACTCTTACAACCAAGAAGGTAAAAGAAGCCAATGAACTTCTAGCTAGAAATCCGAGACATGAGACCAGTGGTAGAAGAACTGCTCCAGAGGGTAAAACAATTAGAGGAACACCCTCGAGCTCAGAGTAGTCAAGATCATTACGAGGAAAGCACTCCATTTGCTAGCGAGATAAAGAAACAGCCTCTCCTTTGCAAATTCAAAATCCCTATGATCTCACAGTACAATAAGGATAGTAATGCATATGGCCACTTAAACGCATTCAATGTACAAATGGATCTTCAAATGACTAATCCATTAGTTAAATGCCATGTCTTCCCAATCACCCTTGGAGAAATACCTTGGACGTGGTTCAAGAGTCTCATAGCTCGTAGTATTCACAATTAGAAAGAATGCCAGGAAAAATTCATCAGCCAGTAGAAGGCGCTGAGAAGGCAGCTCGCACTATCCTGCCACCTCGCAACAGTTTTTCAACGGAAGAATGAATCGCTAAAAGACTACATCACTCAGTTCAGACACAAGGTCAACAATGTGAAAAATTCATCTGATAAAAGTATCCTAACAGCGATCTCAACGGGACTTCGCAAAGATGGAAAGCTATATAAGAATATATATAAATCTCTAGTGAGCGACCTTGGCAAATTTTATGAACGAGCTACTAAACTGATCAGGTGGGAAGAAACCTTTGGCACAAAGAAGTCTAAACAGAAGGACGAAGTGAATAGCTCCAATTATGATAAGAAGATGAGCAATCACAAAAATAGCAAGGACAACTTTGATAACCAACCTTCAAAGAAGGCCAGGACTGAGCGACCACAATATCAAGGTCACCATGAAAACTATAGCATTTTGTCGATACTTAAGATAGGATATTTGCAATAGAAAGAGATAGGGAAGACTTCAAGAAACCCAAACCTTTAAGGGCCCCCAACAAGCTCAGGGACATGGGCAGGTTCTGTGCTTATCAGGACAAGGTCGGGTACAATACTTCAGAATGCTGGCACTCAAAGATGCGATTGAAGATCTAATCAAAAGAGGTCGCTTGGGAGACTATGTGATATAACCTGCACAGTGACTTCAGTAGCCCCAACAATTGCAATGATAATAGCTCTAATATTTAAAATTCTATAATGTTAATTCAAAATAAATAAAAACATTCAAGTTTATCCTCACATTTTATGTCTGTGTTTGCTAGTTTTCACCAAAATATTATACAAGAAGTTTTAGATTTGGACTATGTCATCAATGATTTCGTACTACATCCTATTCACCCCAGTTTATTGCTTAACTAATGGAACCGAAGCTCCACAAGCTCAAAAGGCAGAACATCTATACTCATATTTCCATTGGATGTCAACTCAATCTTTTAATTCTAATTAAAGGAGCTGGAGCCAAAACTCGTGCGCACTGTGCACTAAGCAACGAGATTGTTGTGGCATTGAGCAATGAGATTACTGTGACATTGAGTAAAGGATTGCTGTGGCACTGAGTAACAAAATTGTTGTAGTGCGACCCACTAAGCAACAAGATTATTATGGAACAACCTACCTAATCACTCAATTCATTGCCAGCTATGGCTTTAAGCCAACTAAGGTGTTATAGTGCTAAAATTCATAGAGGCGTTAAGGTGCAAAAATTCATTGCCTGCCTAAATGTTGTATACAGAAATCAGCCCAAGGCAAGGTAGCAGACTTGGAATCACTAAAG
Organism: Saraca asoca; assembly: GCA_026873985.1. Taxonomy (NCBI): domain Eukaryota; kingdom Viridiplantae; phylum Streptophyta; class Magnoliopsida; order Fabales; family Fabaceae; genus Saraca; species Saraca asoca. The sequence goes on from JANHAO010002541.1 coordinate 25,157, forward strand.
GAAAGAGGTCGTCAGATCGCCAGCACGACATGAACCTTTCCTCGGTGAGCTCCTTCCCAACGAGCTCCTCCTCAGCGAACCATACCTCACTGCCTAATGGCCCATAACACTAAGCTTGCTTCCTTGTCACTACACCAACATCTCAATTCTGAACCCCATACCCTAGTGCAGAGGCATAAGATTCTCTATACGACAGAAGCAGTATCGCGCAACGACTACAACCTGAAGTCTATAACTGACAAAAAGGGCCCACCTCTGCAGCCTATGTACTGCAACAGCCGGGTTGTAGCCTACAATTATCTTTTTTACTTATTACTTGATGTAAACACCACTGTAACTTGTAATTAATGCATGTATCCTTCTTCCTTCTATAGAAGAGGAGACCTGGTAGAAAAAAAAAAGGAAAGAGAGATCAATGGCATATGTACAAAAAACTCTGTAAAAAATTAGAGAGCAGAAACCATTTGTAATCCTACTAATATATCATACATATCGTGGATGTATGGTCCAACAAGATCTGGATTTAGCTGAATCACGTTAAATCTGGTGTCTTCTTCTTACTCTTCCGTCCATCCCATCTCATTTTTGGTCATTCTTCTCATCAGCTAACCAGGAACAGGCTTGAGATCCGAAGAATCCCCCGTTGGTCAGAATTTGGAACGCAACCAAAATCCAACGTCAATATTTTTGGCACTGTCTATGGGGATCTCACCTATTCTGGTTGACCTTTCATTGTAATCGCTAGAGGAAGAGTTACTAGGGCCTCGAACGTATGATGCCAAACCCTGAATGGCCATGTTTCAACAACAAACTCATCCACCACTCCTGTAATTAGAGTGGCCACTGGCCTCCCTCCAACCAACCCGGTGCAACTAGCTCTCGCCGCTGACAACATTGAAGAACTGTAAATCTGACTCCAACGTCAGGAAAGACTCGAGCATATGATGGAGGAACTGACTAAAACAGTCACGATGCTAGTGTAAGCGCAAGCCTAGGATGTACAAGCGCAGACTGAACCTGCCATACCCGAGGTTGAATGTTCTGGCGAAATCAACTGGGAGTATGTCTTGAATCACCATCTGTGCGGTCAGGATGATAGACCGAGCCACCAGGTCCCTAGCCAGGGACTGGGGGGCTTAAGTAACATGGTGGAAGGCCTCCTTCAAAGAGTTAAGTATTTGGAGGAGCACCCCCGCACTTGAAATAACCAAGGGCACTTTGGGGAGCAAACCCCTCTGTTTGGAGAAATCATGGAAGAACCCCTACCGAGTGAACTTAAAGTTCCAGCCATTTTGCTGTATGATGGAGATAGCAACCTGTGTAACCACCTAGACTTGTTCAACATCCAAATGGATTTCCAAGCTTGCAGCCCTTTGGTCAGATGCCGCATTTTCCCCACTACCCTAGGCGAAGTCCCTCGAGCGTGGTTCAAGAGTCTCCTAGCTCGTAGCATTGGCAGTTAGGAGAAGTACCAGGAAAGATTTGACAATCAATATCAGGCGCTGAGGAAATGACTCGCGCCCTCATGCCACCTCACCACAGTCTTCCAAGGTAAGCAGGAGACGCTGAAAGATTATCTTGCTCACTTCAGTTGTGAAGCCAATAATGTGGGGAAACCCCCGGATGAGGCTATTCTGGCTGCTATCTCAGCAGGACTCCACAAAGACAGAAAGTTGTTTAAGAGTCTGTACAAGTTCTCGGTGAGCAGTATGGGAGAATTTTATGAGCGGGCCATGAAACAAGTCAGGTGAGACGAAACTTTTGATTCATGAAAGACCGAAACAGGCGGTTCAACCCTGAACAAGAAAAAAAGTAATCGCAAAAGTGGGAATGACAACCCCGAGTTTTAATCCGTGAAAAAGGGCAAGGATAAAAGGCCCTCATTCCAGGATCGTCACAACACGCAATGGAGAGGGACAAGGAAGACTTCAGAAAACCTTCGCCCCTAAAGACTCCCAACAAGTCCAGAGTCAATCGAGAAAAATTTTGTGCATACCACAATGAGTTCGGGCATGACACCTCGGAATGTTGGGCATTACGAGACACCATCGAAGATCTAATTAAAAGAGGACGCTTGCACGATTATGTTGTGTAGCCTTCCAGGCAACAACATGGGTCCTATCAGCGGAACGCTGAGCGAGAACGATCCCCTATTATCAAGACAATCTTCTAGACTTCTATATTTATTCATGAATTGTGTGGGCATTTTTGAACATGTTTACTAATATTAAATTTTCTTTTGTTGTGATAGCAACACCTATCATCTGCACACTGTTGATCTGTTGTGAGTTTTACAAGAGGCTAAGCGCTCTAATCTATCATTTAATAAAGGCCCCCCGGAGCTTAATCCGTAGAAGAACTGACGAAAATAACTCACCAATTGAGCTGAAGGCTCGCTAAGGCGTGGAAACGCTCCAAAACAAACTCACCTATCTAGTTGAACTGAGGGCTCACTAAGACGTGGAGATACTGTAAAACAAACTCACCTATCCAGTTGAGTTGAGGGCTCACTGAGGCGTGGAGACGTTACAAAACAAACTCTTAGGCATAAGATCACCCCGACCATAAGATCGGTCACCCTTTATTTTGGGCACAAGATCGCCCTGGCTATAAGATCGGCCACCCCTTTGGGCACGAGATCACCCCGACCATAAGATCGATCACCCCTTTACTTTGGGCACAAGCTCACCCCGGCCACAAGATCGACCACCCCTTTGGGCACAAGATTGCCCCAACCACAAGATCGGTCACCCCTCACAAATTATTTCGTAGGTCTCATGCGAACCTGATTAAATTGTAGCTCTCATGCATATTCGAGCACAAGATCGCTTACAAATTATTTCATAGCTCTCATGCGAACCTGATTAAATTGCAGCTCTCATGCATATTCGAGCACAAGATCGCTCGTAAATTGCTTCGCAGCTTTCATGCGAACCTAATTAAGTCACAACTCACCTACGATCAGGTACGCGCATTCCCCACTTTGTTTTTCAGGTATAAACCAGTCACTCAGATCAATCAAATGATGTGCATATCAGAAACAAAAGTAGCAAGCAGAGAGTACCAGAAGGTAATTTTATTCATTAAAAGACCTCAACAAGGCATATCTACATCAGAAAGCTCTGAATACAAAATAAGGTGAAATACACTGTAAATCCCTAAAGTACAAGCTAGTTGAGGAGCAAAAGAAGCCCCTACTAAAAGAAGAAGAAAAGAAAGCAAAAGAGAAAGAGAAGAGGAA
>JANHAO010002542.1:0-28517 GCA_026873985.1 Saraca asoca
TTAACAATCACCTTCACAATCCCATAACCCCTTATAGGATTGATTGAATGAATTAACTTCTCACCATGGACTTCATCTTAATATGTAATGCACGATGAATGTAACATAAGATGAACATACAACCTTTAATATCCAAATCCACAGAACATATAGTCATAGATGCGATAGGGTCCAATCGAATTGGCCTAGGGCACCCATCCAGACTAACACCATCATGTAATTCCTAAATTATTGTATCTCTTATGGGATATTTGGGAATACGTAATAAGTTACCCTTGAAAAGGAAACTTTCTTGTCAATAATACCATTAGTAGAGGTTAGAGGTGGACTTCCAGATTAAATAGAAACCAAGATCACTTTTGTATAATTCTTAATCATTTCAAACCTACCTACTTTGACATGCATGGAGGAAAGCAAAGTGTATAAGTGGCTTAAGGCATCAACAACACGGTTTCGAGTTCCTACCTTATGTTTGAGAAGAAAAGGGTATGATTGAAGGAATTCACTTCAAATAGCACAACGTGATTGATATTCAATTGTGAGTTTAAATGCTTTAGAGATTCATGGTTAGTGTGTAGCATGAATTCCTTTGAAGGAGATAATGGCTCCAATGTTTCAAAGCTTGCACAATAAAATATAACACTTTGTCATAAATGGAATACTCAAGCTTCACATCATTCAAGTTTTCATTGAAAAAGGCAATTGTTCATCCTTTCTAGCTTAATATTACACTAATATCAACATTCAAAGTATCATAATCAACTTTGAACATTAGGCTAAAATCAAGAAAAGTTATGACAAGAGCTCCAATGAGCTTTTTCTTCAGTTCTTCAAAAAATTTTTAAGCTTTATTTGTCCATTGAAATTTGTCTTTTTTGATGCTGTATGTGATTGGATCCATAATGACACAAAAGTTTTTTATGAATCTCCTGTAAAATGATGATAGCCTGTGGAAACTTCTAACATAGTGAATGGATTTAGGTGTGGACTAGTGGAGGATGGCTTTAATCTTGTAAGGATCAACTTGAATACCTTGAGTGGTGATGATATATCCTAGAAAAGTTACTTCTAATGTTAGAAATGAGCATTTCTTGAGGTTGGCATATAGCTTTTGCTTTCTAAGGACTTGAAAAATTTGGTGGAGATAGTCTAAATGCTCTTATTTATTTTGCTATATATCAGGATATTATCGAAGTAAACCACAATAAATTTACCAATGAATGATCAGAATACTTGGTTCAATAGGCGCATGAAGGTGCTAGGAGCGATAATTCAAAAGGCATAACTATCCATTTGTACAACCCATCTTAGGTTTTGAATACAATTTTCCATTCATCTCTTGATCGCATTCAAAATTGGTGATACCCATTTCTAAGGTCAATTTTTGAAAATATTGTTGCTCTATGCAACTAATCAAGCATATTATCAAGTCATGGCATCAAAAGTCGATACCTGATAGTGATTTATTTATTGCTCTACTATCAATGCATATTCTCCATGTTCCATCTTTTTTTAAGACTAATAATACTAGTACTGTACAGGGGCTGACGCTTTCTCAAACAAGTCCCTTGTCTAGTAATTCTCCCACTTGGCATTGAAGTTCCTCATTCTCTTAAGAGATCATCTTATAAGCATGTTTGTTTGGAATGACAAATTAAGGGATAAAGTCAATGGCATGCTAGATATTTGTCATTGATAGCAACCCAGTAGGAATTTCTTTTAGAACAACATCTTTGAAGATTTTGAGGAGGCTCATGATTTCTTCAGGGAGAGCTGGTTTTTTCATTTGCATCTAAGAACAAGAGAAGCCAAAACTGGCTAGCATCCTTTTGCAATTCCTTATGTTGTCTTTTGGTAACCAGGGTGATAATTTGATATGGGCACTCTCATTTTTCAATAAGCTTGTTAGATTACAATGGAGTTAACTTGATTTTCATTCCACCTTTCTTGAAGAAGTAGGTGTTTTCACACCCATTTGGTTAGTCAAGGGCACTGATGTTGTGATGATGTAGCAGTTTTTGGTTAGTAGTTTTGTTGACATAGATGATGATGTGGCAAGTCAGTGACACATGGCAGCTTTTGACTGGGTCAGGTTATTGACATGGTATAAAATGTGGAAGTAGTACTAACATGGCATCGTCTTCAACCTCTGGGCACATAAAGTGCATGCCTGCAAGTGGCTGATGCGGGACTATAGGGTTGCCGGCATGTGATGGTGCATAGGAGCTCCAATTATTGTGAAATTTTCCAATCTAGTTATTTTGGATCACCAAAACATAATAGTAGGGTTGTTTTGTTAGTTTGGGTACTAAAGTGGGTGTTTCGAGGTGGCAAAGGCAATTTCCAATGGAGTGGTTACAATTGTAGAATTTTAAAGTTTCTTATAGTTTTTAAGGTGATAAGGAGGTAGGGATTAGTGTGCTATGATACCAAATGGCTTAGGAGTAGAATTAGCAATAGAAAAAACACCAATTTTTGTAAGGTTTGAACCCCACTATGGTGATTTTCTAGCCTAAGCACTACTTAGATTGGGTAGACCTAAGATAGAAGACTCTGAGTGGAGAAGAAATTCTCTTAAATTTCAATATATTAAACTAAAATACTGATGCCTTACAATAAGAACTAGGGCCCTATTTATACTAAAATTATAGGATTAAAATACAAAGAAATTAAGATAATTAGGCTTGTTAATGGTGAGCTCTAGTGAGCTATGGGCCTAGTGTTACAGTCATGCAACTTAATTGTTAGAATGTGTGGTGTTTAAACTCTTTACTTGGTACTTAATCAATCAGTACCTAAGAATAAGCCAGTCAACTAGTCATACACCATCTATGTTTTAAAAATAATGGGTAACACCTACAATTTATAGCATATCGAGGCAACCATAAGCACAAATCACATAGCACATAACAACCAAAATACATATAAAGGTAGCCAAGTAATTCACATTGATAAACATGATGTGTTTATACAATTCAAACAAATGTGGATAAATAAGGCCAAAAGTTGTGAAATTTCATGGGATAATATTTTACGCGAAGAAGGGCTACTTCTTTATTCACATTGAACATCCTTGTTACAGACTCATGAGTGTGTAGGGAAGGCTCAAGGCCACACACTCGATCCCCCAGACTAGTGCCTCTATGCCTACCTCAGGTCATCGAACACTCTCCTCCTAAGGAACATTCTAAGCAAAAGCTCAAAAAGAAAGAGCAAACATACTTTTTCTAAATTGACATAAGAATTTTTCTCATAACTCAAAAGGATTCTAATGCACCACAATATATCAACACAAAGATAAAAATCCAAGGATCATTACCATATGCTTAACTACTTGGACCAAACAAATTACCATGGTCAAAATTACATAAATGCCTTCAAAAGGGGAAAAATAGGAAAAAGTATCTACGTGAGCATTTTCTTTCAAATTTGTGTCACATGATTTTCCCTTCATACTTGATTTTTGTGTCAAGTTTCATCCTAATTCAAGTACATTTACTTGCAGAATTTGGTCACAAGTCCCAAACTGTGACACCTAGGCAGTAGGGAGGCTATTCTAAATGGTGGCTGGCAATAGCAAGTTGGCGCTAAAACAAGGCAAGTTGCAGGTGGGAGTAGGCTATGTTGCAAGGCACTTGGTTTTACCTATTCTACTTCATATACTTCCTAGTTCCAAGGAAAAAACATAACTTTCCTTAATATGCCAATTCAAATTGACAATTTTATCGTTAACCAACTACATTTGTGATTAATACACAATTGTTCAATTAATATATGATTTTGTGGTATTTAATTATTGTATTTACATTTACATATAATAAAAAGAAGGAAATTTGGAATGCAACAAGTGGTGGAGCTAGATTGCCAGAGATGAGCAAGCACATAAACATAATATACTAAATAAGAGAAAATCAAACAGGCTACAAAGTTAGTGCTCAAAGAATACCCTAAACATCATTATGTCAAACATTAAATATTTATTGTGTGGATGAAAATAATAATTTTATTGAAATTTTTTCTTTTATAATATTTAATTGAATGGCATTATTGATTAATTTCTAATATTACTAATATAGTTATTAATGTTAATCTTGTTAAATGCTCTGGTTCGAGGGTATATATGCCTACATAACTGATTTAAATTTTTTATTTGGTCTACTACAAGAATTTGAAAGTAATTTTTTTTATAAATAAAATTATTAGTGAGGCCAAACAAAGCTAAAAATAGTGTGAATCAAATTTTGTTATATACAAGGCATTTGTTGTGATAGCTAGTCAGTATTAATAATTGACATAGATATGTATGTGATGGTCATGGACCGTTGAGTATAGTATTTGTGGCACTCAATGATGACCAAAGAAGTGTAGATAATTTTTTTTTCAACATTTTTTATTGGTTTTATAAATAATCATGGCTGTCAATAATATCCTATTTTCTTGTAGTTTAATGATCCCAAAATGAAATAGACAAAGAAGTGGAAAAAAAAAAACACAGCACTTTCAATAATAATCCAATGTTAATTTTTTCAAGTTTAGTAGTGACAACCACATCATAAAAATAAATTAATATATAGTCCACACAATTCAAAAATAAATCCATCAACAAAATCTCGGTAGCATTCTCTTCGAATCAACTATCTCTTCAACATAAAAATATTCAAAGGCAAGGATAAGAGGAAAAAAAATTAAGCAAGTTAAAAGTAAAGTAAACATCACATTCATAAAAGAAGAGGAAAACAAGAAAACACAACAAGCTAAAATTACCTTAAGAGAATTTTTTTTTTTTCATGCTTTTGCTTACCCTTTGAATACCTAATAGAATGCCCAATCCATACCTAATGCTACAACAAGGAAATAAAAGAAACCAAGAAAACCATCAATTCAAATATCATTGAAGCAAACAATAATAAAACTACAAAGAATTATAAACAAAATTATTCAAAAATACATGCTCCAAAATAGATTAGATCTAGGGTTAGAACAAAATCATAGGCACCAAAATGAAAGCAAAGAGAAATTAGAAATAAGAATAAGCTTGAGATTTGAATCTGGGTTTTAGAGAAAAGTTAAAAATAGAGATTTTTTTTCAAAAGAGAGAGAGAGAGGGAGAATAATAAGTCAAACAAATTCATACATTCTCCTACAGATATATGGATAATAGAAAATAAAATGACAAGAGAGCGGCTTCAAAGCAGAAGATGAAGGAGAAGATAAAATATACAAAACAAAAGTCAATGCAAGTTTAAAAATAAAGGAAAAACTTTTTTGAGAGATTAAAGTTTGGAAAAATAGGAAAAAAAAGTCTTAAAGAGATGTGAGGGTTTGAAATTTGAACTTTGTATATAGCCAAGATCAAAGCAAAATTGAAACAACTGTTAAACACTTGTAAAAATTGAAAAGCAATTGCAAAAGAAGTAAATGTTCTAAAAAGTTGCTGACCCTTACCTTAAAAATAGGAGATTGCAAACCATGTCAACTTAGCAACTGATGAAATTCAAAATATAGAAACTTAGAAAGAAAAATCTCAAAGAAGGAAATAAAAAGGCCCTTAGACCTTTGCAGACAAATTGAGAGCTCAAAAGGGGGAAAAGTTTCTGCATATTAAAGATTAAATAGGCCACCATTTCAATGAAATCATTACAAGCACTTTAGCCTAATCAACTTTAAACAAAATGGTGGGAGTATAACAAGAAGTTCACAAACATATCATCATTACAAATGGAAAGCAACTTGCTCAAAGGACTCTATGTCAAAAAGGAACGTCATGTAAAACAACTCCAGTATACAATAATATAGATATAGATTAAACCTAAAAAATAAAAAAAAATCATTCTTATTTTCTTTTGTCCAATTTTTCAATTTGTTCAAATATAGAGGAGAAAATATTTTCTTTCTCTTTTTCATTCATTTCTTTTTTTCATTCCCTTCAATTTTCTTTGCTTTGAATTTTATGCCTTAAGGGAGATGTGGACCAATTTTGACAAAGGGGGAGAAGAGAGTGTATTTAGGTCAAAATTCAAGAGGAGAGTAGGGTAATTTACCCTTTATTTTATTTTGTACATTTGTACAAAATGATCATATGTAATTTAGTCTTGTTGGAGAGCATACTAAACTTTTGTATTTGGAAAAAATGTTTCAAAGAGTGTCTCTAAAGTAGATAAAGAACCATTGGTGCAATGAGGTGAAACTAAGTGCTTGTTTAGTATAACAGTTAGAATTTTTAATAATTAACCATGAGTCCAAAATTGATTATAATTAATTTTAGATATATTTAGTTGAATTTTTAAAATCTTTTAATAATCAATTATAAGTAATAATATCAATTACATTAAAAACTACTTTGAGTAGCTTTTATTTTCATTGAGGTTATAGAAAGAGAAACATTAAGATTTATACTCATCGTATCCTCACTTTCCTCTTCTTTTGTCATTATTATCCTATCCCAACAATAAGGAGAAAAACCCTATTACTTTTTCTTTCTTCATTACACTTTTTATAGACCTATTTCATATAAAGATGAGATAATTAATTATAAACATAATTAATTATTAATAATAAGTTTTGAATAATTGATTATATATAGTCCATTTTTACCATGTTTGATAATCAACAATTAGTTAGTAGTTAATTTAACTAACTGATAGTATTAGTTGTTCATATAAAAATATTTTATAAAATTAGTTATTTATATATAACATGACAAATAAGAACATAAATATATTTTATTATTTATTTGAGCATTTTTTCTTTAATTAGATTTCAGATTTAAATATATTATGTGTCGAATCAATTTTTCTTCTAGAAAATATATCATTATAATTTATTTATGTATTTATTTATTATATTTTTCTTTAAACTAAATAACTAGAATTTATCATATTATTAGATTTTCCTTTAACAAATAAATTATATACTTTAAAGGCAGACATGTGAAAAATTGTACAACTCAAAGGTAAGAATATCTTTTTTTTTTTACACTAGATGCAAATTCACTATTTCAAAATATTGGGTTCCCTAGATTTATCAAATTGGCAAATTGAGGTCCAATCTACTAACTTAAAAAGTTATTTACCAAACACCCAAATTAGCATATTGACCTAGTCAACTAAAGCCACTCAAATTAACTAAATATTGATCAGAAAGTTGTTTGATAAACATCCCCATTTATGTATTTTAAGGGCAAAAGTGTAAAAAATTATATAACTCACTAGCAATGATGTCTTTTTCCACATTAAATACAAATTTACTACTTTAAAACGTTAAGCTCCCCCAATTTTTCAAATCAGTGGATTGAGATATAATTTATTGACTAAAAAAGCTATTTACCAAACATTCAAATTAACGGATTGACCTAATTAATAGATTAAAATCATTAAAATCAGCTAAACGATGATTATAAAGTTGTTTGTCAAATATCTTTTTTCTGTTTGATAACATTTTTTGATAATTAATTATATATGATCTATTTTTGTTTAGATAATATATAAAAAAAGACAATAAAGGATATGTTGACGTCGAATTTTAGCTAGTATCCCAAACTCCGGCCAATGGGGGATTCTTTAGGATCCCAGGCCTGTTCTGGTTTAGTGTGTGCGCAAAGGTTGAATCGACTGAGTAAGTGGGAGAAGAAATATGAGGGAAGACACGAGATTTTACGTGGTTCAGCTAAATCCAGGTTTTCTGGATCCAACGTCCACGGTAGAGCATTTTCTATCACAACTTCTCTGGGTTATTTTCTTACCGGCCTCCTTTCTTCTTGCTAACAAAGTCATCCTATTTATAGGGGAAGGATGGGTTTCAGGCATTAATTACATGCTACAGTTGTGTTACATCAAATAAATAAGCATAGACAGTGAAAAGATCACTTTCTGATTGTAGGCTTTGGAAGTAGGCTTCTCGGGCCGTTCTGGCAGGTTTATAGTTGCTATCGTATCAGACACAATATTCTATTTGTCCCGAGCGAGGGCTCCCTGCCTCGAAAGGTCACGAGGATTGTCGTGGGGGGGAATGCGAGATGACCGACTTGACCATGATGTTGGGTCAATCTGCGAGCCTTCCCCGCTGAGTCGTGTTGCCACTGGGGTATAATTCCCTTCGACGCACTCTTTGCCTTCGTCGTTTTCATGGTGACGAATGAAACAAGATTTTTGGTGTTTGTCTTCGTCCGTTGCTTCGAGAACAAAGTTTCTCGGTAGCTCCTTGCTATCTTGCGAGAACTGGTCTTCGTTCCCTTCGGGGCTTGTTCTCGCAAGGTCCGTTTTTAGTGTATAACAAGATAATAAATTACTTTTTAGCATTAAATTACTGAAAAGAACAATAAATAAATAGATAGATAGAAAAGGGAGATTTTGTTGCTATTATAGGAATAAGAACATTGAAGACAAAAGAAAAAAAAAGTAAAGTTAATATGAGTATAAATATGAATATTTCTCTTTTTGTAATCCTAATTAAATTAAAAGCTATTCAAATTAATTTTTTATTTAAACAAGATTATTATTTATAATTAATAAATAATTATTAAAATATTCTAAAATTATAACCAAATATCTCTGAAAAATACTATGATCAATTATTTAACATATGATTGATTATTAGAATTCTAATCATTATTCTAAAGCACTTAGTAATTTAATGTTAAAAAGTGATTTTTTATTATTATTATCTAAATAAAAATAGATTATATATAACCAATTACCAAATAAATTTATCAAATATAAAATATATTTTATATAATTAATTATTAAACCAGAATGAGCTCAAATATGCACCAAGAGAGTAAGTTAAAATCAAAGTCAAACTTCAAGTGAAAATTAGGCATAGTTGAAATTGTTGACTCGAGTTTTAATTGAATTGGGCTGGATTGGACTTAAAATCCGGCCGAAAAAGTTACACCCTCACATACCCAGATGAAAAAGAAAAGAGGGGAGTAGGGCGCAAATCAGTAATTAAACCAAAACCCGAGTCTAATAGCCCAAGTCCATAATGGTTTTAGTGACAGCGACGGGGAGAGAGAGAGAAGGGGGGGGGGGGAGAGAGAAGTATCAGCGGCCAAAAAAGTCATCCAAACGAAGCCTTCTCTCTCTTTTAAAAGAGTCTTTGTGGTTTTCTCTGCCTCTTACCCCTGTGCTCTCTCTCGCTTCGCTCCCCTTTCCGCGTATTTGTTATCTGGCGCTTCTTCTCAAGCAATCTCGTCCTCACAGCTACATCTTCTTCTCGATCTCTCAACTGTAAGTCCTCTACTTCTAATCTCTAATCGTAATTCATCAATCTCATTCAATTTCTCTCAGATCTTTAATTGACGAATAATTTACTTTCCGAATTGGCATCATCATATATAATTTCATCAATGGTGAACTTATTGACCATTTCTAATTTTTAAATTCGGACGGAAGTTTTGATCTTTAATTATTGTTGCATGTTAGACATCGATTATTCTTGCGCAAGATTGTTATTAGGTAATTGATCGTTTATTTATACTGTGTCGATTTACCTTACTTATGTTCTGATAGATCGTTTAGTTTATCAATATGGCTTTTAGAACGATGTTCTTCAATTTATCGTTTAATTTTTGTCTGTAGAAATGTATTTGGTGATGCTGGAGTTAAAGGACTCTCGGAGTTTTATCCGTACATGAGGATATAAGTTCAAGCTGTATTTCGTTATTTTAGTTCACTTTTATATTTCATATTATGCAATGAAAATTTTCTTTTGATTATCTTGTTGATTATTTTATCCTTAATCTGGATGTTGTAGACTGTAAGGACACCGTGAGCTTATCTGTTAAGTTGTTGTATTAAGGTGTGAGTGAAATTGTACACTTAAAAGCTGTTGTTAGTTGGGGACAACTGGGTGAAACAGGGAAAGATTGATGGTTAAACTTAAGCTTTCATAAGTCTTGTGAGTTTACTTGCTATAGGCAGTTTCCTCTTCTTTTCTTTCTTGAAATAAAAAAAGTTTGGTCGAAGTTTACAATGTATGTTGTGTATAATAAGCCCGTTTGGGTTTCTAGCTGTGGCTGAGGGTATTTTGCTTTTAGTTTTTGACCCTTTGGATTGAATTATGTTTGTGTAATACATATCTATTTACGTGTGCCTCCAGAGCAACCATGAGTGACCAAGGGGAAAGGACTTGTCCTCTCTGCACTGAAGAGATGGATTTGACTGATCAGCAGTTGAAGCCATGCAAATGTGGTTACGAGGTTTGTTTCTATTTCTTTCACTCTTCTTGGTGTTTGCTAGAAAACTACTATAACTAAAAGAGAGGGGCTTATTGGATGAATATAAAACCATTTGATTTTTGTTTAAGACTTGAAGTTGGATATGGAATAGAAGAGATGGATTTATACTGCTTTACATTCCCCTTTTACAAATGGATATGTTATGGATTCAGTAGAATCACTACACCTGGTTGACTTAATCTTTGGACCTGATTTGTTTTTACCTCTACTTGATTTTAGATATGTGTTTGGTGTTGGCATCAAATAATGGACATGGCTGAGAAGGATCAGACAGAGGGGCGATGCCCTGCATGTCGCACTCCTTATGATAAGGAAAAGATTGTTGGGATGGCTGCAAGTTGTGAGAGGTTATTTTGTTATCAATAACTTTCTTTAGGATCAAAATATAATATGGTACTAAACCAAACTAGCCCTTGTTGTTTCTGCTTTCCCTCATTGATAGTGTCTTACCTCCAGATTGGTAGCGGAAGTAAATATGGAGAGAAAGATGAAGAACCAGAAATCAAAGTCCAAATCATCCGATGGGCGGAAGCAACTTAGCAGTGTGCGAGTGATTCAACGAAACCTTGTATACATTGTTGGGTTGCCACTCAATCTGGCAGATGAAGATGTATAACTGTCCTGCTTCAATTAGCTTTTCTTTTCCTATGTACTTTCTTATAATTTTTTTCTTTGAATAAAAGTATTTTCATCACCATTATGCAGCTCCTCCAGCATCGAGAGTATTTTGGTCAGTATGGGAAGGTTTTGAAAGTGTCAATGTCTCGGACAGCTGCTGGTGTCATTCAACAGTTTCCGAACAATACTTGTAGTGTGTAAGATTATTTATCTAGTTTGTTGCTCACCCTTTTACTTTATGGAATTATGGTTTTCGTATATACCCTGTCATATTAGAAGCTAATATGAACAGGCTTTACTATTAGGTTTTTCTGCCATTGAGTTGAGCAAGATATGAGTTTCTGTATTTTATTTGCTTTCTGAACATTCCTGTGTTCCCATAGTGTGGAGAAAAGGAAAAGAGCAGCAAAAAAAAGGCTTTTAGGAATGCTTCTTTTAGTAAAGAGAAAGGAAATTCCATTTGTGTAGTAAGCATTTTTGTAAGGAAAATGTGATAATGGTTTTTTAACCCCACACCTCGCTCTCTGAATACATTTTTCATAGTATATTAATTTTGCACTTCCTAAAGTAAGCTTTTTGTTTCAGATATATTACTTACTCGAAGGAAGAAGAAGCAATTTGTTGTATTCAAAATGTACATGGATTTGTCTTGGAGGGTAAACCTCTAAGGTATTGATATTCCCATTCACAGAAACCTTTCATGCATGGTATGTTTGGCCTCTTGAGTACTGCTTATCATTATTGTATGTTTTTTATTTGTACTTTTGCAGGGCTTGTTTTGGAACCACAAAGTATTGTCATGCATGGCTCCGAAACATGGTATGGAAATCGCTAGATCTATGCAGCTCTTTAAATTGTATTTCGTTGAAATTTGCTTCTAATTGGAGTGAGGTATTTGTTACCAGCCTTGCAGCAATCCTGATTGTTTATATCTGCATGAGATTGGATCCCAAGAAGATAGTTTTACAAAAGATGAAATAATTTCAGCATACACTAGGTATTTCCCTCATTTTTCATGTTAGGAATGAGATCTATTGAAAGCATTCTGGGATTCACTTCAGAGTCTTCAGTTCACATTTCGACTGGGTTTCTTTATTTATTTATTTTGTAGTATACTAATACATTAGGATTATGGCCACATTTCCTATTTTCTAAAGAATCTGTAGAATATATTATTGGTTCTGCATAAATAGGTGGAAGTTTGAATGTTGGGATGACACTGCTTAAAAAAGATAGAGATTCAGTAAATCTTGAAGCCAAGTGTGCACGAACTTTAAATATTGATGATGAATGACCCTTTTGATTACAATTTCTTAGGTCAGTTGCCTCTTTTTTACAGTTGTTCATTTTGGGGGATTTGGTGCAGTTTCTTTGCTGTTAATTGAGAGTTCAGCAATTGAGTAGTGAAACGAACTGACATGGGCTTTTGGTACATTAATGATTGTTATGTTCAAGGTCTTTCTTTGGTAAATGTGTTTGTCTGTCTGTACATTAATGATTGTTATGTTCTAGGTCTTTGTTTGTTAAATGTGTTTGTCTGTCTAATTTTTTTTGCCTTGCTTTCTGCCTTAAATTTTATCATTTATTCCATTGCTTTGTTATTTTTAAGAAATCGAGTTCAACAAATCACTGGTGCTGTGAACAATATGCAACGCCGCTCAGGAAATGTATTGCCACCTCCAATGGATGATTACATGAATAATTCTTCAGGAAAGGCCATTGTGAAAAACAGTTCAAGTGTAAGAACTTTTTGAATTTGATTTGAACCCTGTTTTTTCTGGCATTTCACTTTCATCATATGGTAATTGGTCAGATGCTTACCTCATTTTGGGTATGCTGATAATAAAATATCACAATATTCTCTCAATTGCTGAACATGGAGAAATTGACTAGATTGACACCATTTTTTAAATTTTAAGCAGAATTCTGTGAGCATTATAAGAGGTTCACCACCAAATGGAATTTCTGGGAGATCTATAGCACTTCCGGCTACTGCTGCATGGTATGTATCTTTTTGGATTTAGCTTTGACAGTTTAAAAAGATTATTCCTTTCATAAACCTTTTTATGGATTTGCTAGGGGTATGCGAGCTTCAAATTGTCAAACCCCTGCTGCGGGTCTTTTGTGTCCTGATGGGCCAGCCAAGCCAAAACCTGATGCAGTTAGTAGCACGCTAGCCTTTTCTTCAGCTGTTGCAGTCACAACTCAGGCTTCTTCATTGCATAGTGATGCAATGAAGAGGCCACCATCAAGTGATGGAGGTCATAGAATGCTTCCTAAAGTCAGAAATGATTTTTTGAAACCAGTTAAAGAGCATAATAGCGTGGACAGTCTTAATAATGCAGGTGAAAAGCCTGTGACTTCTGATGGTTTTGCACCTGTGAATTTGAACAGCCAGTTGTCTTCTTTACCATTACCCAGAGTTAGTGATAGAGGTAGTTGTACTACAACAAATGCAACGAATTCTATTGATGTAATTGGGCAGTCACGGAGCTCTGATCTTGAGGAAACAATTATTGCTACCAATGAAAAGATTGAGAACTTATGCTCTGATTTTACGTCAGTCAAGTTTGATAGAAATGTCAGAAGTGAACACTATGGTATATGCAGACCAGATAGTCCCCCTTCTGATTATGGCTTCATTGATGACAAATTTAGTGATTCACTATCTACAACTGCAGTTGGTAAAGCATCTATGTCAGATAATGTGGCGGATGTTTCAAGGGAACAGTGTGATATGGGGCTGGATTCAAAAGCACGAGTAGCACCAGCTGCCTCTGAAGTTGAAGATGATATAACATCTTTTGATAATCAGAGACTTAAGGATCCGGAAGTTGTTTGTCATTCATATTACTTGAAGAATTCCTTGAGTTTTCCTCCTTTTTTAAACCACTCAAGCCCTCGTTTTCCACAGCATGATGAACCTTGCACTGCCATAAATGTTGATTCTCAATCTGCAGATGTTAAGGTTCGAGAGGATTCTTTATTACATGCATCTAGTATATTAAGTAATGGCCACCCCGAGATATATGCCAGAAGGAGCTCTGATTGTATTAATGGCCCCACAGAACATTCTTTCTTGCTTCAAGATGAAAGAAACGAGCAGTTCTTTGAAAAATTTACTAGTCAAGCAGCAAATGCTCAATGCAATGCGCCTTTGGATAAGGGTGAGAGTAGTATAATTTCAAATATTTTGTCAATGGACTTTGATGCATGGGATGACCCTCTAACATCAACTCAGAATTTGGCTAAATTGTTGGGGGAAACTGACAACCAGCCTGGGCTATTAAAGAAATCTAGTTCTTGGAAAGTGCAAAATAACAGTCAATCTAGATTCTCTTTTGCAAGGCAGGATGAATCCAAATTCCGAGCTTTTGATGCACATCCATCTTATAGCATCTGCGAGCAAATGCCAAAGAGCCGCTCACTCATACCGGAATTGGCAGAAAGGGACTTGTATATGGAGAAGTTGGGGACTGTAAATGGCTTCCAAACATATAACCATGAAGAATCTGAAAATATAGGCAGTGGTCACTTTGTGGGTTCATCTAATAAGCTTCCTGGTGAGTAACAGGAGTCTGTTCTAATGCTTTGCTTGATTTTTCAAATTTAGTATAATGTGGTTTGTTATTAATTTCTTCTCTATGATGTCATTTTTAACACTCATTTTGGGTTTATTTTCTTTCAAAATAGGCTTGCATGAAACCAATGAAATTTGTGAATTTTTTATTTTTTTTTTTGGTTTCCTTTTCAACTTCTATCCATCTAGTAACTTGTAATTCTCTTACTATTGGAGTATGTTTTGCAGTGGGATGTGACACTGTCATATTGTCTTACTTTTGGAACGTGTATGCTTTAAATCATTACAAAATTTTGTCTATTCATTGGATGGATTGTAATCTTATTTGCTCATATTTGTCATTCATCTATAATCAACTAAGGATCTTCTATAATGATTTACAGCTGTTACAAGAGCACAAATTTCAGCTCCACCAGGATTTTCAGTCCCTAGCAGGCCGCCACCACCTGGTTTTTCATCTCATGAGAGAGTGGAGCAGGCTTTTGACTCAATACCTGGTAGGTTATGTTGAAGTTTCTTTTAATTCTCACATTAATGTCTATTTATTTGTATATTTGAGTAGACTTAGCTGTTTTCCACTTGACAGGGAATTCATTGCATGACCAGTCTTCCTCACTGAGACATTCTTATCAAACACCCTTAAATGGAAATAATGGTAGTGCAGGGGACGTTGAATTTATGGATCCTGCTATTTTGGCTGTTGGTAAGGGGAGATTTCAAGGCGCACTAAACAGCCCACTGTTGGACATGAGATCAAATTTTCCCTCACAATTGAATTACTTTGAAAATGAGGCTACACTTCAATTATTGATGCAAAGATCTCTCTCAACACAGCAAAACCTTAGATCATCTGATATTGGGAGCACTTTTTCTCAGCTTGGTGGTTATGGCATTTCTTCAAGGTTAGAACAATCTCCAGTCAGCAGCAATTTGGCACCTTTTGCTCAGTTGTCTCTGCAGCAGACTAGAAATCCCTTGCTGTCAAATGGCCAATGGGATGATGGGTGGCATGAAGTGCAGAATGGAAATAGTCTGGGTGTGGCTGAGCTTTTGAGAAATGAAAGACTTGGATTTAACAAGTTTTATACAGGATATGAGGATTCAAAATATCGGATGCCAAATTCTGGGGATCTGTACAACAGAACATTTGGGATGTAAGATTGTTGGCTTTGTTATGTTTCCTTATGGTGGCCAATTTGAAGCCAAAACAGAAATGAACAAGCACTATTTTGCTGCATTGCTGAAGGTGATGAGACTGACTGATGATCTATTGACCCCATAATGATGAAACTCCCAAGAACTTTGGATTTAGCTGCACCTGGTAAGGTTTAAATTTTATCTTTTCCCTTTTCAGTAGGTTTTTACAGTTTTGATTTGTTGATGGCATGCCCATAAGCATTGTATTTTTAGAACATGATCTTTGCTTTTCATCCAATTAGCACTTATTGTTATTTTATTTGCAGAAGTGAGCTGTGTTGGAATGTTTGGATATCAGTTAGCAATGCTAATTTGATCAAAACTGCAGCAAACTGGCAGGTAGATCTTAGTTTGGTGTTCTCTTTGAAGTACAGAGCAGAAAAACATATGGTTGATTCGCAATGGAATAGATGAGTCCTATATTCATTGGTATCTTGATTTCATTTCAGTTGTAACTGCCCTTGCGGATCAAAGTATGGTGGTTTCAAGTTAAAGGTTGGGTGGAAAGTATTTTAGCAATGTCCTAACATCTTGGTATATACTTGGCAGCAGTTCATATATTGCTATGAAGGCTGTCACTCTGTAATTGGTAAAGGTCTTGTCCTGTGAATCATGTCATGTCAATGCTACTTGTCTCGTTTGCTAACTGGGCAGTGATTGTTGCCTTTAAGTTATGCTCAATGCACCTATTCTCTTAACTGTCTATTTTACTCCTGAGTAAACTTTACATGTCTGAAGTCAAGTTTGTTGATCTGTTCAGTGTCTTCCTTTTTTTCTTTTTGTTGCTACAGTTGTGTGCGTGTGCTAATTTGAATCTGCCACTATCAAATTGTTGTAAACCTTCATTTAATATCTTGCCATTATAGTGTCTATGAATTGTCTCTGCACAAAAAATAATATAATCTAGTTGGTCGACTTTCAGATCCTTGATTTATACTACTTGATAAACTGATTGTGGCGATGCATTGAAATTTCCTGCTTTTGACGTGGCCTTATTTGGTAGTCATGAAATGAGCATCAAAGACTATGGTGCTAACTTGAACAGAATGGTTTTTTTCAAGGTTGTTTCCAAATTGCAATATGTCACTTGAGCATCAAACTTCCCAATCTTGCATTGCCATGAGGGCTATCCTGAGCCGACCTAAAAGCAAAACAACCCAACCCAAATGGTTAATGAAACCACGGTGGTCCCACCACCGTTTTACCTGAAGTCTCTACCAATACTGAGTAACTATTATAATCGTGGAGCCTTGTATGAAGTATGTTTAGTGACGGAGTATGCATTCTCCTAAAATTATTTCATCTGAATCAAATTAGGAAATCATTGTTGAGTGTTGTTGCGCTGACAAAAAGGTAAGGCCTGGGTTCTGGACCTTCACTTTAAATTTAATGCACATGAAAGAAACTTGAGCATTCTCGCCTTAGAAAATGAAAGGCCCAAGTATCAGTATTGCAAATGATACAATGATATTTCGTCATACTCTTCTTTGGCGCAATTTGTTTAAATATAAGATTTTTTTGTTTTTTAGTTATAGGGGTATTAAAGTGTTTTCGTGATAAATTTTCAATGGCAACATGTGGTCTGCGTGTTATCTAGAGACTTTCTGGAGTTTATTACGGACTTGTTAGATCGGCAATCAATTCTCCATCTACCTCAAGCCAATTATTAGTCTAGATAATAGATCCTTTATCCTTTTCAACGGCGTGATTCTATCACTATCATTGCAACAATGCACAGTATGTATGCACATGTTAGTTTACTTTCCAAAGCAATTTTTTTTTTTTTCGGAAATAATGCAAATTTCCCTCCAAAACAAAGATAAAATCTTAACATTACCCTAATATATATCAAAAAGAAGTTTGAATTTTATTTTTTTTATGGGAAATTACTCAAATTTCACGTGTGCCAAAATATTCAAATGAAAATATTATAGTCTCAGGAAAGCTTAAATGGCAGTACAAAAGAGTGTACTGTTTGGAGTGGTAATTGTTGTCAGATGACGGTTCTATGGCGTGCGTCTCCTTAAAACATGTCACTTGAGGAGGCACTGTCTTCCTCTTTCTTAGTGGACATCACATCACTCGTTATCATAAATACAAACAAAGAGAGAAAAGGTTGCCTTTCTCTCTCTAAGAAAGAGAGGGAAACTACAATTCACACTTTCTTCCATGGACCCCGACCATTCTCGGTGTCCCCTGCATCACCACACGTTCTAAATGTTTCTTAATGATGCTTTGCACAATCTGTGGTCAGCACTGAGGCTGTATATCGGAGCAATTTTAATCTGAAAAGGAAAAACAAAACCCAGCTCCAATTTTGAATGTGAGTATAAATATATATGCATTTTTTTGTAATAATGGAGTCATTAGATATAATCTAAGAATGATGAATTTAAATAGAATGTTCAAAGTTTTATGTTAGAACCTCATCACCATAAATATACTAAAAAAATCTTTCTATTTTTTGATAATGTGTTATACCTATTTATTTATTCAGCATATTATAATATATCCTATATGTATATATATGCATTTTTTTAATATGTGAAAATTATGTTTATAGCATAGGCATAAACACGGATAATTCCATTGTTGGGATCCGCTTCACAATAAAAATAAATAAATATAATACAAGATATTGTACTCAAGAGTTTTAAACTTGCATAGTTATATGATACATATACCAATGAATGTTAATTTTTTTAAAATTTTCGTTCAAAAAATAAATTCCAAGATATTTGCGTTGGTCTTTTATTGGAACAATTGGGGAGGGCAACTATACCGTTTGGAGGTTAGTCTGATATAATCATGGAATAATTGGTTAAAAATATAATTAATTTTTAAATAATTAATTATTTATATAATTTATTTTATGTTTGATAATATCTTTTGATAATTGATTATATATGATTTCTTTTTGTTTGAATGATATATAAAAAAAATTACTTTTTAGTATGAAATTATTAAAAAGGACAATAGAGGAAGAGAGAAAAAAAATAGATTTTATTGTTATTACAAGAGTAAGGATAATAATGATAAAAAAAGAGAAAAGTGACAATAGTACACATATAAATCTAAATATTTCTCTTTATATAATCTCAATAAAAATAAAAGTTGCTCAAAGTAACTTTTATTAGAAATGGAAAAAATAAGAAAAAAAAAGTCAATTAACTTGATCTTTTACATTATGTTACAAAGCACAAATTCATATTTGTATAAACAAATTAATTAGAATAATAATAATTGTACCTGACACAAATTGAAAATCCATTATAAAAAAACTACTTGAATAGGTTCACTCTATATAAACCCTAACAAAGAAAGAAAGAGAAACTAAATTATATCATCAATAGGGTTGCTGCAATTCTGTCTAGAGTGTAAGTAAAGATTTGTATTACTGTAACCCTACTAAGCTAACTAACTCATCATAATTGGCCTAGTTACAAGGCTCACACCACTAAAACCCACTAATGGTCTAAGTGCTATTATAAGTCTAATAGTTTAATCACTTAATTAATTGACCTAATATAATTAGTTGTAATGATATTCATTTAATCTAATAACATAAAATTAATTAAATTATGGTAGTCCACATAAAAATTTTTAATAATCTCCCATTTAGACAACATAGTTTAACAAATAAAATTATATTACAATATGTGGTTACAATAATGAATGTCAACATGACACCATTACAACCATAGGCTAATCATAAATATTCAATAATGCAAATCATTATATCCGATAGAGATGCTAATATCATACATTCTTGAATACATATGTTCCAATGATCCAAACAAGATACGAAATATGTAAGAAACCAGATATATTTATATATATGAAAATATGATCATATATACATCTTTACGAAATGATCCATGCATCTGCCTAAAATGCTTAAATGACAATAAATCTCAATACAATAATGAGATAAGGTCTAAATGTTTCCATCAATATGTCATAGAATAAATATGCACAATCAACAACATCATATATGCATAGGTATGAAATATATGACAATATCATTAACATTTTACTAATATCGAGATACTAATAACATAAATACATCATATCAATTAGAAACATGAAACTCCTACTAACCATGAATATCGAAAAGCTTTGTCATACTCATTCTAATCATTTCCTCGCAAACAATTTTTACACGTATGCCTTTGGTTAGTAGATCTTTAAGTATACGATCCATGGCAACATATATGATACTTGTGTATCTTCTCTCTAACAAATTGATACTTAATATCAAAATACTTGTACAAACAGTACTATCATTATTATTTTGAAAGAATATCATTATGGCAACACTATCACAACATAGGGTTAAGGTCCTAGATGTGTTTTCTACAACTTTAAATTCAGATATCATATTCCTTAACTAAATAGCCTTCAATTGGCTTCATAATCATGTGACATACTTTATCCCATAGTAAAGGTTGTTGTAATTGGCTGCTCAATAATTTCTATGGTACAACTCCTCCTATCATCTTAAAAATGTATCCAAATATTAAGTTCTCATCGTCTAGATAATTCACAAAATCATAGTCAAAATAGCCTGCAACAATCAAATCACCAAATCTACAATAGGTCAATACAAAGATTCTTTGTACTTTATAGGTACTCCATAACTTTCTTCACAATAGTTTAATATTTTTTACCACAATTACTTAAGTATCTCCCAGGTACACTAAACTAATAACGATATCAAGATGTGTACACACTTGAGCATACAACAAGTTACCAATAACAAAAGCACACAGGACCTACTTTAATCTTTATATTATTTTGAGGATGCTAGGCTTTAGAATGAATCTCACCTCTCTGGAAATATGTAATATTTGGAGAACACATATAACACATTGAATCTTCTTAGCACCTTTTCAATATATAATCTTTGAGAAAGCCAAAAAGACCCCATGATCTATTATGATGGATTCCTTAAGATCCTTCATAGTTAAAATACATAAACAAGATGTGTACATACTTAAGCATACAACAGGCTACCAATAACAAAAGCATACGAGACCTACTTTAATATTTATATTATTTTAAGGACGCTAACCTTTAAAAAGAATCTCACCCCTCTATAAATATGCAATACTTGGAAAGCACATACAACACATTGAATCTTCTGAGTACCTTTTCAACATATAATATTTGAAATAAGCCAAGAAGACCCCGTGATCTATTATGATGGATTCATATGTCCCGCATAAAAGAAACATCATTAAGATCCTTCATATCTAAAATACATGGACAATATATGCTTTATCTCAATCATAGTGCTCATAATATTGTTCTTAAAAGGAATATCATCAACATAAGACTATAATCACAAATATGCTCGTACCTAACTTAAAATAGA
Organism: Saraca asoca; assembly: GCA_026873985.1. Classification (NCBI taxonomy): domain Eukaryota; kingdom Viridiplantae; phylum Streptophyta; class Magnoliopsida; order Fabales; family Fabaceae; genus Saraca; species Saraca asoca. Next base: position 21,010 of record JANHAO010002542.1, read on the forward strand.
TAGACAAATTTGCATCTTTCTCTTTGAACTCAAAAGAAGCAACAATCTCAATAATACTAGGATATCATTGTCTAGACTCTTAATTCAAATTATATATATGAATTTTTTAAATCTATATACTAAGTGTTCTTTACTCTTCGATTATAAATCATCTAGTTAGTTCACACAAATAATTGCTGGCTAATTATCATTCAAGAAGGCTATCATGCATTTGGTGAGGATCTAGGTCAAAATGAATTATCAGTGCCATAACAACTCAAAATGAGTCTTCAATTAAAATAAATAAGAAAATATTTTATAATTAGAGTCTTCTTTCTAAATGTAGCCATCTGCTATCAATATGGTCTTATACCTCTTAATCACCTTTTGAGTATCCCTTGATCTTAAAAACCCTTTTGTGTCTAATAAACTTGCAACCAATAAGTAACTATATGATCGCACACATTATTATGGATCATTAAAGCAATCGATTATTTTTAGCCTTCATCCATTCTGAAGAATTAGTACTTGAAATGGCTTCCTGAAAAAATTAGTAAGATCAATTCCATTATTGACAATAAATCTATGCTCCTACAGATATACCACATAATTGTTAGTAGTTCTTGGCCTATGAGCCATCTAAGATTTCCTCAAAAGTATTTCATTTACAAGACTTAGTTCTTTTCTACTACCGGAAAAGTATTAAACTCTTAAACTTTTACCATCAGTTTTGTTGTATATTATTCTGGGTCAATTCGATTCGTTTAAACCAGTGACAGTTCTAGTAGAATAGCAGCTTGTACCTCTATGAGAAAGATATTATATGGCTTTTCACTTCCACTGTTCGACCAGTTCTCAAAATAAAAAAAATAAAGTACTTCAATTACCCTCTGGTCTGGGTCGGACAATAAAATTTGCTGCCTCTATAGCTATTACAATATTTAATAAAATGACCATCAATATAGTTTTCAAATCATTTTACTTGGGAAATGGATTATATAACTTCACTTCAGCCTTGCAACCCCAAAACATGAAAATGCCTAAGACAAAACTTTTTCCATATAGCAATTCTCATGAGATTTTAGATACAAACTTACTATGGATGTGATTCATAATATAATAACAATCTTCAAAACATCGTTCCATAAAAATCTGGTAAAATTGAATGTGCCAACATGCATCCGATCATGTCCATAAGCATCTAATTCCATATTTCTGTGATCCAATTCAATCGAGCATTTTCAAGCATAACGTTGCTAGCCTTAATTCCACAATCTAAAAGAATCAGGATTTCCATTAGTTTTATTATATCCCCGTAGTACTCATCACCTTTAATGGGACTGTCACACTTGATTTTCTTTCTTATTTTCAATTTAATCTCAACTTTGAATGCCCTAAAATAATATAAAAATTATAGCTTTTCAATGGAAACTGCCACCTAACCAAAACTTAAACAATTATTAATAAATGTGAAATATTAGTATCTATCCATAGCGCTCGATCCATGTGAAACAAAATGAGTACAGAGATCTTTCAGTTTTTCACTTTATCTTCTACTTGACTAACCATAGAAGTTATTTTATTGAAAATCTATTCATCTTTTTGGATGTGATATGATGTCTCATAAATATCAGTTTCAACTGGAAAAGACTCTAGAACATGTTAAATCAAATTACTACCTTTAAGTCCGCTTTCAAGCCTTTTAAGAAATTATAATAGTATACTAGTTCCATGATATGCTCACTAATTCCACTAATATCATCCTAAATAGTTTTATCTAGCAACAAGAGGTAAAATAATTTTTGGCCTTATCAAACTTTACAAACCCATCAATTACAGAGTTCATAAACACTTTGGTATCTTGAAAGTCAGCAATGTCTTTCATGATAATCTTGTCCTTAGTATACATTACAATCATCAAATATACTCTATTAGAGTGTATCCACTTTTCACAAAGAGCCATGCATAGCAGTAGAGTTATCATCTATCTTCGGCTCTTCCTCTTTCCATACCAAATATGAAATTTGGTGATTGCCAGATATAATATCAATTATTCAACCCAAATATCTTCTACTCAACTCAGTCCTCATAATTGGTCTCATTCACTGTTTTCATAATAATTAATTGCATAGGTAATGAAAATTTGAGAAAATAATAATTTATGAACTTCATCATAAATTTCTAAAAATTACATGTTCAACATAGTCATACTATAACATTTTCTCAATAACTTTGCAATTCTAACAATATTACATCATGAAACTCAACACTAATAAGACATTTGAGATTTCATAATATAACAAAATGATTAAATGCTATATTCCTAAAATTTAACATCGATAGGGTATTTAAAATTTTATAAACATAACAAGCAACCTTAACACTTATGTTATCACTGACAAACTATGTTAATAATATTTATACTGATAGGGTATATATATTACTAGCATAGCACTCTTCTAGATACAATTTCAAAATTTAATTTCAACAAAATTTTATACAAGTGGTCCCATGATAGGTGAGTACAAAATTGCACAAAATTTCATAGCATACTATGAGCAAAATTAATTCTTACATAATTTACAAATTGTAAATAACAATCCAAAAAATATTTAAATGTGCAAACAACATCAAATCAGTCCACAAAAATTACACACAATAGTATAATATGTAAAAGTCATACATTAAATTTTTCATGTCCAAATAACATTCATTAGTGATATAATTCCTACATAGAAAAAATTTTATACATACAATCACACAAAATTCAAATAATAACCAGAAAGTAGCTAGAAATTTTGAAAAAATTACAAAAAATAGGACAATATGTAGGAATCACAGGACAAAATTTGTAAACCCAAATAATATCAAATTGGCAATCAAATAAATTTGGAAAAAATAATTTTTCTCTAGAAAAATATACATTAAAATCTCCTTGAACAAAAAAGGCCAATGGTGTGATCGGAATTACCATCGGTTGTCGTCTTGCGAGCATGTGGATTGCACACACCTTGCCCATGCATAGACAAGGCACACCAATGCCTTTGGCCATCTTCCTTGCCTAATTGCTCTACAATTAGGTTTCCTTACCCGTTTTGGACCTAATTTCCAACCCGGCTCAAATTCTCCACATACAATTACGATTTTGTAAAATTTTTATATGGATTTCTTCACCCATATCATTCTCAATCAAAACCCTCTATCAATTTTAGAAAGTTGACACTTATTTGTACAATTAAAAAAATTAAAACTAACTCAAGTTCCGAAAAAATTCGGTTCAAGAATTTGAAAACTTGATATTATAATAGTTTAGGTTTTGCAAATTTGATTGGAGACTTTTGTATATTTCATTATTCTAATAATTAAACCTCAATCAATTTGAATAAATACATAACAATTGAGTCGAATTTAAGAGCAAAATCCCCAACTCGAATGGCTTTGTAAAGATTTCAAAAAAATCAGTATTTCAATAGTATTTATTTAAATTAATTTGTATCTTTTGCATATCACAAACTCTTACGATGCAATCACAAATTAATTTAAAAAAAATTTCTTTAAATCTTTGGAATTTGTGAATTGAATTTTCTTAAAAAAATTCAAGTTACATCAATTCATGATTTCACCTCAAGAAGATTTGCCAAAAAAAAAATTGTAACCAATTCAGAAATATATTGAGTTAGAAAATATAAATAAATTTCATGTTCATAGATTCATAATAATTTTATATAATAAATTATAGATCATATAAAATCTTAAAAAAAACTGCACAAATTTAAATATTATAACATAAAAGAAAAAATTGGTTCTGATATCAATTATTAAAAATTGAAAAAATAAAAAAAAATCAATTAACATAATTTTCTTGTATTATGTTACAAAACATTAATTTAGATCTATACAAATAAATTAATTAGAATAATAATAATTATACCTAACACAGATTGAGAATCCATTATAATAAAAGTTCATTGAGTAGGTTTACTCCTCATAAATCATGATAGAAAAGAGAGAGAAACTAAATTATATCCTTAATAGGATATCTAATTAATAATATTTAGTTAGAAATATTTCTTAAATATTTGATTAAAATTAGAATTTTTAAATCAAGCAATATCTTACAACTACGTTACCCCAAAATGAAAGTTGATTTTATTTCTTCACGATTTTATATTTTATTTATCATTTGAACTGAAACTTTTTGGTATTGCAAATTAGGTGCTTATAATTTGTTTTATTAATTTCTCACGTACGAACACAATTTTTTAGATTTATTTTTAAAATACAGGCCTAATTTTTTTTCGTGTGGGTATGAACAGTTTTTTATGTTATAAATCATTTTTTATTTTTTTATCTAATAAAATTATCATTATGGTGAAGAATTTTGCTTTCAACCCTAGGTAGAAAATATGACTTATTCCCAGAGCAAAGTAAGAATTTAAATTATGGAAAAGAGTATGGTGCACCATTAAAACAATGGTGTACATCTACACTAGTAAACGAATTATTATATTTGCTTAAGATTAAAACAGTAACTACTCCCATTTACACCATAGTCTCTCCCTTTCTAAAACATGAAACATTTTCAATTTCCATTTCAACATATTTTTATTTCTCCTCTCTTTTCAAACCTTTTTTCAAGACTTTTTTTCCTCTATTTTTCTTTATGTCCTTAACTTATTCTATACTTAGGCTGATATAATTAAAATCTACTTATACATTGTATGTTAATCCACAGTCTCCAATCTCTTCTTTGTAAATCTTCTTTGATTGTTATATCATGTAAATGAAAATAAATTAATATTATTCTTATTAAATAATATTAATTATTTCTACATCTTATATTTAATCATTTTTTATTTAAAATTAAATTATATTAGATATATGATAAATAAAATTAATATTTCTAATATAATTTAATTTTAAATAAAATTTATTAATTTTATTTAAAATGAAGATTAGATTTTATAATTCATAAGAAAAACAAGGAATATGATAATGAAGGTGTTGATTCTGGATGGAGGATTTGGAACACGTTTGAGGTCGTTGACACTCAGTGTGCCTATGGTTTTTATTTAAATTATATTAGAAATATTAATTTTATTTATGATATATCTAATATAATTTAATTTTAAATAAAACTTATTAAATATAAAAAATAGGAATAATTGATATTATTTAATAAGAATAATATTAATTTATTTTCATTTACATAATATAACAATCAAAGAAAGTTTACATAGAAGAGACTGGAGACTATGGATTAAACTATGGTGCATAAGTAAATTTTAATTATATCAGCCTTAGTATAGCCTAAGTTAAGGACTTAAGAAAAATGGAGAAAAAAAAAAGGTCTTGAAAAAGAGTTTGAAAAGAGAGAAGAAAGAAAAACGTGTTAAAAGGGGAATTGAATGTTTCATATTTTAGAAAGACAGAGAATATGGTGCAGATAGGACTCGTTACTCTTTTAATCTTGAGCAAATATGACCATTGATTTGTTAGTGTAAATCTACACCATCTTTTTAATGGCGCACCATAATCTCTCCCTTTATTCAATGAAGAGTGTTTTTATTATTAATTGATCAAATAGCTTCATATTAAAATATAATGGTTCTTTTAATGGACAACTAACAAAAAAAAAATAACATAGGTTCGAGTGTAACTACTTTCATAATTAAAGAGATAGTCAATGTAAACGAGAGATAAATATAATTTTTATATATCTCATTAGCACTGAAAAAGTAGAAAAGCCCGATTTGATTCGCACCAAGTGGGTTATTAGCCCATATAAGTTAGCCTCTTCAGACATTTGTTAATCGTAAAATCCGATCAACAAATGTAAATTCAATGTTATCCCAAACTACAAACTGAAGAAGTGAGCCAATAGAAAAGAAACATAAGAAAAAGAGGAAGAACAGTAAATACCAAAAGTTTTTATTGTAATTCGACTAAACTACGTCTACGATGAGTTGTATTAGATTTTTTATGGGGATTTTCTGTTGAAGTTCAACGGAGATACAATGTCATGTTGCTATTCCGGTAGAGTGTCTACTTACAGTTTTTTCACTATATATTTTACAGTGGTCTCCTCTCCTATTTATAGAAGATGAGAGGGCTACAAGTGTAATTTAACATATAACAAAATGATTATTTTTACTGCATCGGATAATAAATACTTTGCGTCTGATAATAAATATTGAGCAAATCATTGTCAGACTGATGGGGGCTGATGTGTCAATTTTGAAAGCTGATCTGTCGATTGGGAAGATGTGCCCTCAACTGATGACTAGGCTTCCGTATTGATGTTCAGCTCGCCATTATAGCAACTTGGGTCTGCATTGGATGACCTGTTCGTCATAGGCCAATCTCGTTGCTAGATCCACCTGGAAATGAGTCTGTTGAAGGACAATCCGGATGCTGTACTCTACTCAACGAGCCGGTGCCTTCTTTAGCAAGCTGGGTTTGCACATCGACCTTGCCATGCACTCTTAGTTCGCAGGTAATAAGCTGATATCCTGCTAAGCGTCCTTGGTTATTAAGCGATTCAGGCCTCCCTTACAATTGGACTTTACTTCACCTTGGCCAATCCATTTTATGTAACTCAAAAAATACTCATAACAACATGCATTTAAACATTTTATTTTATAATGTTCAACTTGATCCTTAGACCAAGTGAGTTAGGCCACAGACTAATTTATTTATATATAAAAATCAAAAATTGATAAAAAAGTATACAAGGCTTAAAATATATTATATCTATAACAAATATAGCATATATAGTATCATGTTTTTATAAAATTATATTAAAAGTTTTCTTTTATCTCATTTAATTTTTATTAAAATATGGTTTAATATATGTTTTAGAATATAATTTTCAAAAAATAAGCAGGCTAACCCACGGGGTTCATAGGTGAATCTGTACGAATCGTAGATTAAACCCATTTAAACCGGCATTTAAAGGAGTCTCTTTTTCCAAAATCAAATTCATAAAATATGGATTCAAATATAAACTAGCCCGCAGGCTTAAGCTCAGATTCCCAATGCTATATCTCATGGAAGGTTATTGTATTTTTTTTTTTTTTAATAGTCATGTTAGTAATCCGTTGATGAAAGACAAATATTTTATGTGCATTGGGATTTTAAAATTTTATGAGTAGATCCATAGAAAAAAATCTCATAAAATGTGAACTTAGTTGCATCTCATTATTTTTTACCATGAGGCCAATGTTGAATTCAAATCTTATCAGAGTTACTTTTCAAACTTTTTCTTACTATCCTAACAAATAATTCAACAAAAGATTTGTAATGGTTAAATTAATTTGAAACTCCCTTTATTTTTATTTTTTTAAGTGAGTACCTATAGTTTAAAATTTGGAATTAGATATTTATAGTTTTTTCTTTAAGTTTCTATTCAATTACTATTGAATTTATAAATGTGATATCTAATCTGTCAAAGCCTTCCAGAAGGCTGCTAGCCTTTCTTCAAAGAAGGCTGCAAGCCTTCTTCAAAGAAGGCTGCTGGCTGCAGTTCA